>JARHVA010000229.1:2022500-2105000 GCA_037957365.1 Torreya grandis | reverse complement strand
TAGTGTCATTATTTGACAATGGATCATTAAATATTTTAAGCATTGATTAGGCATTATGATGGACTCATTCAATGTATAATTATGGGATTTAATTCAAATGGTTTTATTATTGACGAGATCTTGATGTCATAATCTTTAACATCGATTAGTAAAATGCCTTGAATCTCTATGGTGGTCAAAATATTCGGTCACATCATATACTCTAGGTAAAGCTTGAGTAGTATCTAATTGAAATGGCTTGTTAAAGTAATAAAATTTCATTAAAGCAAGTGTTCAAGCATTTTTTGAGGTGGGTTAGGTAACCTTGTGAATTGTCATGTGTTCCTCGAAGGTGGAAGTACTATCTTGTTGGGATTATGAAACTACATTTACCAATTTGGTTTCATTATTAACTTGAAATGTGGATGTATCATTAGTCTTAGCTTTAAATTATGTCTTTCCATGATATTTGGAGATGGTATATGTGCAGGAAGTAGATGTATACTTAAGAATATTTACCTCTATATGTTTAATCTCAATGTTGTGAAGCATGTGGAAAAGTTCATCAAAATATTGGCAAGTCTTGTAAGCAAACTATTTGAAAAAAGATTTGAAGCCATTATTGGAGATTCAATGTCAATTTTTTTGTAAGCATAGTCTTGAATCTAAGCATATAGTTAGAAAAATTATCACTAGGTTCTTGTTATAGGCACTCAAATTTAGTAATTAAGTTCTTAACAATGTTTAATATTTACATCCTTACCCTACTTGGTCTATTCATGAATCTGTTAACCTAAAATATATGTTAGAGCTTTCACTATTCTATTCACTACCTTATAAATACCATAAACATAATTTAGGTATCATTACTCTGCTTATAAACTTCTAAATCAAGATCCTAACAGTCTTTGTCCTTCTGGGACAAGACCACACTATGTAGACATGGTCACAATGAAACCTTGCCTACTAGTGTGGCCTTATCCCCACACTCCTATGATAAAATTTTAAATTATAGACATTTTATTTTACCCCTCTTATAATTTTAACAAGGTCAATTAACAAAAATTTTCAAAATATTATCTATATAAGCACATCAAGGCCTCTCCAAACATATATAGCAATCACTTAACAATTCTACTACACATTGAGCAAAAGAGCACTATTTTTTTCAATTTCAATTCTAATTTATTCTAACAATTTAGGCAAAGTTTAAAGTCACTTTATTACAAGTCAAGGGAACTCATTGTTAAACAATCAAATAAATATATTTAGTTGCATTCATATACTAAAGTAAATATTCACACACTCACTTTAGGAGGGAGAACTACATCAACCTAAATCCCTTTTAGGCTATGTAGCCAACACATAGATAATGAAATGTTTTCTAAGGATATCTTGGATATTTCCCCCTTTTAATTTATTTTAAATTGTGCTTATTGTGAAGGATATATGGTTTTGATTTTTCATGTCTTTCACCCATAAAATCATTACACGTAGACAAATATTAAACCTTCATAGATAGCCGCATGTACCTAGATTTAAAAATTAGTCACACAATCAATGAGGATACAAAAACAATCAAAAAATAAGGCCATAGTGCATCCCTATCATCCTAACACAGCCTTGTCATAACATATTTTAAATTTTTATTTTCAGATGCAACATAATTCATAGGTCTTCTTAACTAGTTTCCATCTATAGTCATCCTACAACTGAACAATAAATCAAATCTAAGCTAGGTTTTCATATCTTTTTTCAATTTACTATTTATAACTCATTTATAATTCTCTAAATTATTGTATTTCATATCTAGAACTAAATATTTTGTAGATATAAATCAATTTTCAATATTTTATTTGTTCTTAGCATTTCATTGTTAAATAAAAAAAAACATTAAACACTCTGGTGAGCCCATATTTTATTTAGAGCATTGATTGCTATTTGCTTTAATTTTTCCTAGGATTCATAATTTTTTTTGTAAATTCCTAACACTAAAATAAAATAGACTTCAAATTTGGATATAAATCTGACACCATAAATCAATCTTCTTCAACCTTGGATTAAATATGACATTGAATAAATTTTCTTGTCACCTTGGTTAAAATATGACATTAAATCTCCTTCTTTCAACCTCAAGTTCAAATTTGTTGATCTCTATACACACAAATATTTTAATTTTAATTTTAATTTATTTTCTATTTACTTGTTGCTTATTTTAGAAACTATGTTTTTATAGCATTAAAAATACTTAGTGACTATCATTACGGGATAAACAATTGTTTGTGATACCATGGTGTGAGGGGTACTTACCTAATACTCAAGCCATTGTATAAAACTAAATATGGAGTTTAGTTTTCATGTAGTTCATGGTATATCATAAATTCCAAGGTTCCCTTGGTAAATAAATAGGAAGCCTTTTTTATTTGTTTTATTTGTTGTGCACCTAAGAAGAACATATTTCCTAATTAAATTACTCTCATTGTACCCTAAAATATTAGATAGTGGGATACAGGCATGGCTTAGCCTCTATATGTGTGATCTAAAATATTAGGCCAACATTAATCTATGAATGAGCAAGCATATTTGAGATCCCACATAATCATTCAAACCCTTACATAGATACCCTTTTTATCTTGATTTTTATTTGTATTATATTTGTAATTAGATCATTGAATGAATATTTATTTCATATGTTGCATATGATCATAAAATTTATGGTTACATCTTGTGTTCTATTTCAACATGTTATTCATTATTATTTTTACATGGAATCAATGTCAAATTAATAGAGAATATATGATAAACAAGGCCCAATATCATGGCCTTCCTATTTCACATGGTTGCATTACTACATCATGTCATTTTTATTCTCCTATAGCTTCTTTCATATTTCAAATTACTTGGGAACAAGAGGGAGCATATGTTATATATTGTATCGAATATTCAAATCTAAGGGATCTTTCATTGCTTACTTCACACCCTCTTGAAGGGTGCATTATGGATCTTATTTCATAACCTAATACTCAAGAAAAGTTTGTTGAAAATAATGAAGAAAAATCTATGCAATATCTTTGTGAACATATTGAAATGGTTGACTCACTCTTATATGTTTCTAGAGATGAAAAAAATAAAAGTGCCTAAGGTATTCCACTATTTCATCCATTCCTATTTATACACCTCTAGTTAATTCCATAGTGTAATCCCTTAGTTTGGGAACATTAATTTATTTCTAACACATATCTATGCTTATGCCGACTCATGATAATTATATTCCTCCAATCTCCTCTATAAATGTTATTCTTGAGCATAGCATTCTTTCCTTATAATTTAAGTTATCCTAAATTGAGCAAATATTTCTCATGTTAGCCCCTCTTTAGACTCATGTTTCTTATCACATAACTCTTTGACACCTAAAATTGCATATTACCCATTATAAGTTGGCTTTGTGGCTCCTAAGCTTCCTCTATATAAATGTAAAGATGATCTTGAACAACACTTACATGCATTCCATGTAGCTTGTCTATACAATAAATATAATGACAAATTATTGACACATATTGTAGACACAAAAATTACATCACACATGTGCATAACTCCCTATGTCAAAACCCCCCTTGAACCCCTTTTTAATAATTAGCATTCATAACCCATGCTTTTACCCCTCACACATTTAATTAATTTAAAATATTTAATTAAGTTAATTAAACACTACTTATGCCACCTTAACTAGCCACCTCATCCTAAGACTAATTCTTATCCTCTGAGTCACCTCAAGACTTAGTCCCCTAATCCTTACTACCCATGACTTGTTCTCACCCCAAAAATAAATTCCTAACTAACTACATCCTTCTTAACCTCACATTTCTACTATTTCCTAATGGATACCACACTTGGCATGAGAAAGAACACAAAATAGGCTAAAAATAGCCCTTTTAACTATTCTGATGCCATCGACGTCGGTCAACCCATGGTTGATGTTGACAGGATCATTAGTGTCAATTACTTAAGCCAAAATTCAAATTAATGTTTAGGTTAGTATAAATTAAGAAAACTCAATTATTCACATAAAAGCTTTGTAATTCAACTTTCTACATTCAAGCTTATTGTTACTCTGCACAAATCAATCCATATTAAGAATTGATATATTACACAGAGCTTGGATTCTTTTGAACTGACAGCACATGTTTGTCTTTCTATTCACCTATTGCTTCAACATGCCTCACTAGAGCCATTTATTTGACACCCATGGTTAATCCATTTCATCAGATAAGTATATCTTTGTGTTTTGGTAATTACTTTAAACAATCATTTTACAATTACTTTACATTGTACTATTTATCATTTCACAAAAAATTTGACTCTCCCTGTAGAGGAGTTATAGAACTTCTTCACCTATTTTTATCTACTCCAAACATACCAACCTTCTATATAGACCCACCTAAGTCTTACACACTCCCTTAAGACTCTTCTCAACCTCATAAACCTGACCAACATCCACTTCTTAGCTAAAAAAGTTTCCCGCAACCCCTTAAGGACCTGCTGCCCCTACCAACATCTGTCACATAACTGACATCAGTCATATAAATGACATTAGTGATATATCCTTACTAACATCGATAGCCTAATCGATGTCAGTGACTATGGATTTCCACTAACCTCCTTAAACTTGCCTCAACCACCTCTAAAAACATCAAAAACTCTCATTTCCTGCACTGTGTCACTCTTTACTACACTCAGACTACAAGAATGGTATGAATATCTCTCTCTTACTCTCTCTTTCATTTTTTTATTCATTACTAATTTTGTTTCAAAAAGTGGACTTTCATCCCTAATGAAGTTTGACACTTCTAGGAACAAGCACGTAGCTTGGTAACCCACTCATATATTTGCTAACAAATATTTTTGGTGGTAGTACTTTATTATTCATAGGTAGTCTTCCCCAACCAAAGAGGATTGCTCAACATCATCTAGATATGATGCGTAACCAATCTAGGTTCTCTCTAATCTCTAATCCCTACCTTTCATCTCTGTTTCTCCTTAAACATCAAATAAATTCAAAATTTAATGAAACATTTTTGGCATGCTCAATAGGACCCTGGAGTTTTCCTCAAGTTTATTACTTTTTTTAAGCATTCATATAGGTGTATTATAGTGAAAATTTCATTCTTTCCACTTTTTCCTTCTCTCCCTCAAAGAAAAATATTCAACATTTTATTTTTTATTTAAGGGCAATAAACTGAAATTTTTTCTTTCTTGCCACTGTTCTCTTCCTTTTGCCTCTAAAAGCAACTTATCATTTTTCTTAAAATTTAAAAGAATATCTTATTTATTTCTTTCTTGCATGCACATTAGGATAGTGAATTTCATTCTCCTCCTATTTTATCATTATTTTCATTTGAATCTAAACACTTCAAATTTGGGTTTAAAACTTACTACACTTCATTTTTTGCTTGCTGCATATTAGCTCACCTAATTAATTACAAGAATTATGAATGAATCATAGTACACCTATGTTACAAAAATAGATCACACTCACAAAAACAAGCATCTAAACTCAACTAAGATAAGGCCCATCAATATTTCATCACCTGGTGGATCACCTTACCCTACCCAACTATCCTACTTGGATTTCACCACCAAGGGGAGAACCCACTTCATTCTTTGGTAGAGTATAAAATCTAGGCAGGTGTATTTTAGCTAAGTGGCCTGGCTTGGCTTTAGGTCCATGAAGTGTAGGGAGAGCTCCTATAACAAACCATGTACTTGGTCTAACACAAATTTTTTATTGAGCACAAAAACTAACTTGAAACTAACTCTAGATTGCTTTCTAGTACCTTCGATAACCAAATTATCTTCTCACTATCTGATTAAGGCTTAAGCCAACATGAAACCAAAATTAATCTCTAGAAGTTAATAATTTGTTGTATTTTCTTTTTCTACTTTTCTATTATCTTATGTAGTTTGGAGTTGGTAAGGATGTTTTTCTATTGATTTACAAAATCAACACCATTTATAATACTCAGGTTGTATAACCTATTATATCAGGTTTTTTGAGTGTTCATTCTCCTTATACAAACCTCTTGCATCCTCTATTTTACCTAGATTATACCTCTAGGTTTCTAAAACATTAGATTTTCCATCTCTTAGGATATCACAGTAGCTGACATCGATTAATCCCATCGACATCGATAGACTTTAACTACTAACATCAATCAAGTGACCGACATTAGCCACTATGTAATTTTAGTTTACTCAAAACAACAAGCTAAAATAACCTACTTACCTGCACCCAAATCTAGTTTTCCTTATTCTATCATTAATATATAGTATTAAGACTATGTATACTTCTTCTTTCATGGTATTGACATGATCCCAAGCCAAAATTATTTCCAATTATGCAAGTTGGTAACCACTTCCACCTTCCCCTCTTGTTATTGATTCTATCATGGATCATACTTCAAATAAAGAGCATAATCCTATCCCCAATAAAATTCTCATTGTGCCTAAAAGAGATCAATATTTTGCTAAAGTTCTTGATCGCAATGTGGCAGCCCTTTAGTATTAGCTTGCCATGAGCCAAACCCACAATTCTTCGGGTGACCCACCATATGGTATGCCAACTTCTCTGATGGAGACAACTTCAGTTTCAACTGTCTCCACTATTTTCCCCATGGTTACTTAAACCACTACTTCAACAAGTAATCCAACCATAATCAATGTCCAAAGTTTAGCATCACCAACTGCCCAATCCCACCTAAACCCTGTCTTGCTTCTCTACTTTCACAACCACAAGTAGTTCAGTCAAGTCTCACCCCATTTTTAGAATTTGGTGGTACCTATCCCATCTACTCTCACACCTATAATTACCTAAGTTATGACTCACCCTTCACCCAATATAACCATGCCCATAACCCAACCTATAATAACAACATCCAACAAAAGCATAGTCTCTAACCCAATGGGACAAGCCCCTTTTCTTTCCACCCCTAGTCTATGACTCATTATCCCTATGTTGTGTCAACACAACCTCAATAAGCTATGTCATACACTCCGTCTACTTCCTATCAGGTTCCCTATAACTTAGGGGGTATCTCCCAAACCAATCCCCCTCTAGACCTCATTAAGATGTTGATAGACACGATGTTTAATCTAGAGACATTCGTGTCAGGTTCAAAGAATGTGTTATCTTATGATCAGATGTGTAATGAACCCATCTATCCTTCTATGCCTATTTTCCCTTATCCAAGCTAATGGGAACTCCCCAAATTCACTCATTTATAGAGTAAAGAGGACCCAAAATAGCATTTGTGAGCATTTAGACAATCTTGTTATTTAACAGGGCACGATGATGCATTACTACTTCACACTTTCGCTCTATCTCTTTCAGGTGTTGCCCTAGATTGGTATAGCTCTATAACTTGGCAGTCCCTTTTCTCATTTACCCAACTTACACAAATATTCCTAGACTATTTATCTATTAACATTTCTAAAAAGGTTTCCTATTCTAGACCTTTATTCTATTAGACAATTTGATGACGAGTCTATCACAGATTTTGTTGCTCACTAGAGAGGCTTAATCAATCAACTTTCCTTCTCTTTACCCCAAACTAAGCTTATTGTGATATTTTTGAGGGCATGTGTTAAGCACATTTCATCCACACTTTGAGTACAAACTTTCCACACATTTGATGAAGCCTTTATAATGGCACAAAAACTCAAGATTTGGGATATAGATAAAGACAATGTCAAGTTGTATAGTAAGAATGCCAATTCCAAATTGAATGACTCTTCTTCTAAAAATTATCCTTACAACCAAAAATATAAAGGTTCCACCAATGTGGTGGTCATTAAATTAGCTTCTTCCATAACCACAAACCAACCTGATTCCTCGACTTCCTAAAATCTGACCAAGCAATTCCAACAATGGTATGAACAAAGACAATACACTCCCATTGGGGAGTCATATACTTCTATTTTGGAAAAACTATTGCAATAAGAAGCCATAACCCTTTTTTTCAAATCTATCCTCCTATACAATTTGACCCCTCCCATCCTATTCCAACTTGGTACAAGGAGGATGAGTTTTACGACTACCATCGAGTCAAAGGCCACAATTCTAATAACTATAAAACATTCAAGAACATTGTTTAAGACATGCTTGATAGGAATGATATTGTCTTGGATAACCCTAATATGCCTACTAATCAAAATATGGATGTGTTCAAACATCCTTTTCTTAACCATTCACCCAATCAAAATATTATTTAGACCATGACTAATAACTCATGTGATCATAATATCTATACAATTAATATGATCTTTCCTTTACCTCTAGTTCAACCTCTCCCACAATAAGAGGCACCCATTTTACCTACTCCTCCACCACAGTCTGTGGCATTTATTTTTCCATTATTCCTCCACAGATAGAAGAGCTTACTTCACCCATTCCACTCCCACATGAGGAAGAGCCTCCTTTACCACTCCTTTTGCCACCAGAGGACATTGTATTGACAGTCTTTTTCCACCAATGTTACCTATCTTTTTACCACTTGAGGAAAACACCTTACCCATTCTAAAACCACATGTTGAGGGGAACATCACTCCTATGTTATAACCTCTTGAATAAACCTCTTCACCTACCTCTCCTCCATCGATAAAAAATAGTACCCCTTCCACTCCTCCTTTGTACCTAGAAGATTCAATGTTATCTAATCCTACATTAAATGAGAGACCTATTATGACTACTCCAATTCCACCAATTTTACCACTTATTTTACCTATGGAGGATCATACTTTACCTATTACTCACTCACATGTTAAGGGATAAATTATACCTATGCTCTAGCCCCTTGAGGAGCCTTCTTCACCTACCTCTCCACCCATGAAAGACCATACCTCTTCTCCTATCTCTATTGAATAAGACCCTGTTGTGGCCCTTTCTCATCTTTGGCCTGAGGTAATAGAG
Organism: Torreya grandis; assembly: GCA_037957365.1. Taxonomy (NCBI): domain Eukaryota; kingdom Viridiplantae; phylum Streptophyta; class Pinopsida; order Cupressales; family Taxaceae; genus Torreya; species Torreya grandis. The sequence continues at coordinate 2,096,056 of JARHVA010000229.1, read as the reverse complement.
ACTAAAAATTTACCTCTTTCTCAATCACCTCAACCTTCTAAAGAAGCAAATGTAAGGCATATGACAACTTTATCTAAACCCTTCTCATAGTCTGAGAAAATTATAGAATTTATTAACTCCACAAAGCTACATCATGGAGCATTTTGGGATCGACTTAAAACTCCTACATAATGATTGTCTACCTTTGCCACCAACCCTCTCAAAACCCTTTACCCTAAGGTCTTTGACAAAGTTAGAGCTTCTTCACTGAAATCACTAAAAGCTCATCCATCTATGTCAAGGCCCTCATCCTCACAAGCATCTACCATATTAAAGTAGATCAGGTCTTTAAGTGTACATTTGGTCTCTAATATAATTCATCCATAGGTGAAATCAGATATAACTCTCCAACCACAAGTTGGAGTTTCATAGCCTAAACTATAAAAAATGTTAAGCTTCCTAGATCTCACTGATCCTTCCCTCTTCCAACCTCAACTTTGCCATCAATTTTAGGACCACACCCCTCTACTTTAGTTAGAGTATCGCCAATCCAAGCAAAACAAAAGGATAAGTTACCTCTACTACTACCTCTACCACCTGGTAGGCCTTTCACATTTGACACCATGATACCTAACACCAAGAAAATGTTAGCAAAATGTAACTCTACCACCACCCAAAAAGGTGCTATGCAAAATCACCCCTGTGACTTCTAAACTAAAGAAGGTGTCCACTCCTATCATCATAATAAGTGCTAGCCCACTCATAGGCTCTCATATCTTTTTATTACATTAGTTTTTGTAATATTTCATAATAAATCTTCCCTCCATTAAGCCTTATATCCCTCTTAGACTGAAGCCATCTTGTTTTAATGATACATAAGTGTGTCTATATCATCATTTGCCTAGACATAATACTGAGAGTTGTAAAGCTCTCACAGTAGTCATTTGACAACACTTTGATGTTAAAACTCTCTTTGTTGATAATCCCATTAAATTTCCTAATATTCAACCTTTGGTATCTATAATACCTCATAATATTCCACCTGAATTCAAACCCAAGGATGTTGTTGTACCCGCTTTGCCACCTCCTTCACCTATGTTTCAGATCAACACAGTTAATGTGGCCATGCGATCATAAAATAAAAAGGATAAAGGAAGGAAAAGGTGACTACTCCCTGGGTACATCCCTTCTCTAAAGACATTCCTCCTCTGAATCCCAAGATTTCCATCTTGGGTGTCCTAAAACTAGCATCTTCAAAAGTTATTCAAAGCTCAATGGTGAAATAGCTTCACCAAACTCTTATGAAAATGTCCTTGTATGAGTTAATCCAAAACTCACCCCAACACCATCAAGATTTGATTAGTGCCTTGCAAGCAATTGAGGTAAAACTTGATGATCCCTAACCTCTTGCATCTTTAGTTATCTCTCTTAACTCCATCTCCCTGATTTCCTTCAGTGATTTAGAAATTCCACTTCAACACTAAAGACCAAGATTCTACCCTTTTTATCCCCACATATATCAATAAAACTTATTTCAAAAGAGTCATGATCAATGGGGGAGCTAGTATTAACATTATCTCCATCCATGCCTACAAACAGCTAGCTCTTCCCAGTAATTACATGTCTCAAACTGATGCGATGCTCTATTGCTTTAATAATACCACATCTACTATAGTGGGCACTATTATTTTACATATCTGTGTAGGTCCCCACATAATTCTTGAGCTATTCTATGTTGTAGAAGGAGAGTTCTAATATAACATACTGCTTGGATGACCTTGGATACATGCTATGGCATGTTTACCCTCAAGTTTGCACCATTGTGTCAAATTGGAGCACAATGGGTAAGTGCATGTTATTCTTGATGACCCACCTCCATTTAAAATATGCAACATGAATTATAGTCCTAATGATGTTCTCATTCCATTAAAGACATCATCTTCTCCACATGATACTTTTGAATCTTACATAAGCTCCACTACCCTGGTTACACATATATCAGTGACACAAATTCTTGATAAAGATCTTATTGAGGAAAATTTCAAGAATTTATCGTTAAAAAAAAACATTTGTTGACACTCAACATTTTCCATACTCCACAAGAGTATGGAAAGATTCATATGCACCCAAATTATGATCCTTGTATTGGGATGTTCATCCCTTATGGACCCTTTGAATTTTGAACTAATTTCACATATGGGGGAATTGATTAGGCTTCTACTATCAGTGACCTATCCTCTTCACCATAACTATTTACCTCTAACTTTTCTTTCATGAGAAAGACTAGTTTCGATCACAACTATGTTTATAGGTGTGCTTAGAAAATATTTGGTTTGGGTCATTACGAGCAAGGTGTTCATATGCACATTGAATATCCCACTAGAAAAACCATTGAAAATGCCAGAAAGAGGCATGGAGTGGGTTATGACGAACCAACTAAACTCACCAAAACTTATCATGTACCAATTATCAAAGAGCCACTCTCTCCTTTTCCACCCTCTTCTCCACCATCACCTACTGAATCATAGGTATCTATACCTCCTATTTTTTTTTCAATAAATGCCATCTATTTAGGGCCTCTCACCTATCACCAAGGTAAAGAAACAAGGTCCCTTCCTCTCATTCATCCTAAAATGATTGATGAAGACTCTCCCATTATCAACACTATCCAATGTCAAGACGATGATGCTATTCTCACTTACATGGGTGCAGATGATTCCTATATCCAATGATCATTTCCATCTGAAACATAAGCTATGTTAAATTAATCAACCATTGACATCAATTTGCCCTCTCATGATAACCCCCACATCCTCAAGATTGGCCAATCTTTGGATTCCTCTAAGCAAGCTAATTATGCCACATTTCTTAATAACCATAGCAAATCCTTCTCTTGGTATTATAATGACATGCTTGGTATCAACCCTTATATCATCACCCACAACATTGTCACCAATTGAGATGCTAAACTTGTTAAGCAGAAGCTTCACAAAATGCATCTTTGTATTGCTTTCCTTGTCAAAGATGATCTCCAATGCCTCCTTTCTGTTAACTTTATCTAACCCATCAACTACCTATAATGGGTTTCCAATATTATTCGTATCACAAATGTGACTAGAAGAATCTACATCTATATCGACTACCATGACTTGAACCTTTTTTGTCTAAAAGATGACTTCCCTTTGCCAAGTATCAACTAAACTATTGATTTAACAACCAACCATGAGATGCTATCACTTATGGATGGGTTCTTTGGTTATAATCAAATCCTAGTTGCTCCCAAGGATCAACATAAGATAAATTTCATTACCCCATGGGTAAATTTATGTTATTGGGTCATGCCCTTTGGTTTGAAGAATGCTGGAGCCACTTACCAATGCACCATGACTTACATCTTCCATGATCTCCTACACAAAATTATGGAAGACTACATGGATGACTTACTCATAAAGTCTAAACTTCATCAATATCACTTGATGATTATCAAAATCATATTCACTCATCTCCTCTAATATAACGCTCAACTAAACCCAAAGAAATGTGTCTTTGGTGTCCTTTTTGGTAAGCTCTTAGGATTTATCATTTCTCTCTATGGTATTGAAGTCGACCCTGATAAGGTTTGAAAAATACTAGAGATGCCTCCACCTACTAATATAAAAAATTTTTATAGCCTATAAGGCAAGCTTCAGTCAATCCATTTCTTCATCTCCTAGTTGTCAGATCATTGCCAACCCTTTCACCATCTCCTCAAAAAAGATGTCTCCTTCTATTGGAATATAGATTTCCATGAAGCTTTTGATGCACTCAAATGGTATCTCCTTTCCCCACTAGTTCTTATTCCACCTTTACATCTCTACAATAGACCATTATCTGGGTGTTATGATTACACATCGAGATGATCACCATTGAGAACAAGTGGTTTACTACATAAGCCACACACTTATTGATTATGAAACTCGATATACCCATACCAAAAAGCTTTACCTTGCATTAGTATTTACAGCCTCTAAGCTCTGCCATTACCTCTTAAATCACAAAACCTACATCATCACCCATACTGATCCCCTTAAATAGATGCATTCCAAGCCATATCACAACTAACATGTAGCTTGGTGGCTCATGCTCCTTGCTAAATTTGACTTAGAATTTATTCAATAAAAGTCTATCAAGGGGAAAATAATCACTGAATAGTTATTTTCCACCCCTTTACCTGACAACCAACCTTCAAACCTTGAATTCCCTAATGAATCCATCACAATTCTCTCCACTGATGACATTTATCAAATGATGATGTTCTTTGATACGTCTAAATGTCGACATGATGGTGGTGTGGGGGTCATTATTATTCCTCTTGATTGTGAGCCTATGACTTTGTGATTTAAACTAGATTTTGAATGTACTAACAATATGGATGAATATGAGGCTTTGATCTTAGGGCTTCAAATGGCTATTTTCTTGGGTATCAAATCCATAACCATTTTTTATGACTCTCATATAGTGGTTAATCAGGTTAATGGTTCCTACTTATGCAAAAACAAAATTCTATAGTGATATAAACATCACGTAGATACACTATTAAGATCCTTTGAATCCTACCTCTTGCAAAATATTCCTCGATCTGTAAACAAGTTTGCTAACACAATGGCTTCACTTTCTTCACACATACCCTCTTTACCCTCCTCAAAAATCTATCACTGTGCATCACTTAACATCGCCCTCTTATATATCAACTAACATCCTTTTTATCAAAAATGTAACACACAACCCACATAAATTATGGTACAAGCAACTCATTAATTACATTTCATTTTCTATTACCCCTTTTGATCTCTCCAATAATGGGAGATATACCTTCATGAAATGTGCTACTAGTTACACTATGCTAGGGGGACTTCTCTACTAGCAGGGTTTTGATGGTCTCCTCCTTAGATGCCTCACTAGTACTGAGACCCCCTTCACCATTAAGGAATAACATGATGGGATTTTTGGTGGAAATTTCAATGGTCATGCAGTTGTCAAGCATATCCTTAACTTAGCTATTATTTTCCAACACTCCATCAAGACTGTAGTGATTATGTTCAACATTGCATCAAATGTCAATAACATGCTAACCTCCTTCATGTTATAAGTCATGCATTATAAGTTGCTAAATACTTCTAGCTATTCTACTAATGGGGATTAGATCTAATTAGTGAGATTAACCCTTATTCATCCCTTTGTCACCATTCTATCATTACTACCATTGAATACTTCACCAAGTGGGTCAAGGCCATTCCTCTCATCTCCACTAAGGCTGACAATTTTTTTGAATTTATCAACCATCACATCATCTACCATTTTAGTGTCCCCTATTAAATTATAATAGATAACGATAAATATTTCAAAAACAATATTGTCTAAAATCTTTGTGACACCTTTAGAATCAAATTAAGCTTCTCTTCACCATACTACCCACAATAAAATGGATAGTTAGAAGCTTCTAACAAAACATTGACCAAAATCCTCATGAAGGTAGTCAATGATATTGGTAAGGATTGGCACATGAACATTTCCTTTACTTTATGGGCTTACCGCACTAGCATTCAAACCCCTATAGGTGCTACACCTTTTTCCTTGGTATATGGGATGGAGGTTGTTTTACCTCTTGAGGCCTAGATTCCTTCTCTTTGCATCTCTCTACAAGACATACTTACTAATAATGAATTTCACCAAGAACATTTGGATAAACTTGAGTTACTTGATGAACACCATCTCATAGCCCTCAACCACCTCCAAATCTATAAACAGTGTATCAACATGCGTACAACAAAAACCTCAAAGAGCAAGATTTCAATATCAGAGATCTTGTCTTGAAGAAAAATTAACATGTGACGAACATGGAGAAAAGAAAATGGGATAAGTTTGTTCTTAATTGGCTTGGTCCCTACATCATAACTCAAAAGTATGGCTCAATAACTTATCACTTGTCTTCTCTTGAAGGAAGGCTAGAACTTGATCCTTTAAATGTTTTGCACCTACGACTAGTCTTTGTTAATCAACTGATGCTTCACCTCATGTTTAACTTGAGCTCATCCCTTGAGCAACCCTACTACATTCATCTCCCTTCCTCTTAACCCTTACTCCTACACACTTAGTTAACCTACAAAGTGATATGGTTTTTCCCTCAAAGTGGAAAACCCCTAAGAATTTATAGTCTTGTCCATGACTAAAAGTGAAAAAAAAGGATATGTAGACAAGTTATAACCTCTTAGGTCATGATTCTCAACGTAGACTTCTCCCTTGAAGGACATCTACATACATTCTCTTTGATACTATAAATAGGCTACTCCCTTGAGAGATAGATATTAAAACTCAAAAACAAATGCTTAGACCACTCCCTTGAAGGATGACTAGGCCAAGTCTTGTTATCAAGGGAAATAATGATTTAAAAAAAGTTTATTGTATTGATAAGTTTCATATGGCCTCAACACAAACAAAATCCCATTACACTCTTCTCGTATTGATCATCTTAGACAAAAAAAAATACTTTAAGTCATAGACTTGCCTATATTAGCTCTCGAGTCACCCACAAAAGGGGAATAGCATCCCCAATTAGAAGGTTATGCTACCCAAACACTCTCACTCATTTTACCCTTTTCCCCTCATACTCTTTCAAGGGACTTTGAACTCACTAGACACAAGGTGAGTACAACACTTCTCTAAAAAAAAAAACTAGTCAAATGATGCAAATCATGAAAGAGGCTCATATTCTTGAGCCTATTTATGTTATGATTATGGTCTTTGCCAATACATGAGCATCTTGCCTCTCTATTTCCCATCCCAATCATATGTCAATTTCTTTGATGAGATGAAAAATTCATACAGACACTATCAAGCCAACTCCATTTATTTTAAGCATACACCATCACAAATATAGAAAAATTCTGAAATAAAATAACATAACCAACCTATTCATTTTAAGCATATACCATCACACATATGTGAAATGCTAGTCTAACTCAACTAACATGCTAAACATTAACATAACATTAACATAATATAAACATCCACATCAACATCATCACTATCACAATAAATTCATATCAAAATAACACATCTCATAAATATATATATATATATATATATATATATATATATATATATATATATATATATATATATATATATATATATATATATGCACTTAACATGAATGTACATCAATGGATCATAACAATATCATCTCTCCCTCAAAATATACATCTCTCATCTTCGGTTCATAGGTCGATGTGTATACAACATATATAATACTAACAAAATCTGGTGCTCATAATCCTTGAGGTTATACCATGGTCATAAATAATCAGTGTCATCACAACTCTTTGCCTATCTACATTTGCATGAGCTAGAAGCCGTGACATGTGTCACTAATTTCTCTTTCTCTCTAAACTCAAAATGCCTCTAAATCTATGGGAACTCCTTGATGGCCCTCCCATAATATATAATCTCATCAAGGGCAGTGTTGTACCTGATTAGAGATATAGTCTATAGTGGACCCATCAAACCTACTAAAGACCCCGTTACTAGTCCCTATGGTGGAAGAAGAGTAGCTTATCCTAATGGTCTCAGACTATCCCTCTCTACTATTAGTGCAGTAACCTAACCCTATAATGCCTTGACCTAGCCTTGTAATTCCCTAACCTAGCCTTGCATTATCACTATCTTTGTAATACTAATATCTATGACTAAGCTACATCTCAAGCCTGCACTACCACATCTCAGGCTTGTAATAATACATATTATGCCTATACTGCTACATCCAAGCTTGTATCTCTCTCATCACTCCCTATAAATCTGGTGGTGGCCTCCTAACCTAAACTATGGGATGTAGACCTATCCACCACATAAGATACATTACTATGCATCTAGAATCTACTACACCTAGGCCTACTGGTAGATCCTCAAAATATGGCCCATCTATCTCCTAGGGTAAGGGTAGGGGTGCCTCTATATCATCTCTCCTATATCAAGGAAAGGCAAGAGGTACATCCTATAAAAATCTAAACTATCTCCTAACCCATGCCATAGGTATCATCTCTATCTCTCTATCTCATCTCCCTTTAACCCATAATGTGCTTTGTAAACCAAAAAGATGCTCTACCTATCCTCTAAATATAGGGTATGTCAAGTAGGTCCTCCACATAATATCTATAAGAATCAATCCCTATATCATGTACCTATAATGATCAATATATCATAGTATAACATCTACTCATGTCTAGGCCATACCATCTCTCCACCATCTAAAACTAACCCTAAAAATAGTTGTAATCATGGTGGTTAACCCTAATGGTCATGTCACAATGATCTGCTCATATGCCAAACAATGGAGTAAATGTTTGACACATAAACTATACCATCATCATAGCCTCAATCCCCATAACTCTCTATATGACTATGCCAAAAAAGTTAGTCCCCATGTAAATATAATCTACTACTCAACCATCTATGCCAGAACACCTATCAACACAATAGAAAATCTCCTATCATTTGTGTCTGATAGTGCTTATACTATAAAACCTATCATAATCAGGATGCTTAACTGATACTACTCCTCATTAGCAATGTATAATGGCTCATAGGCAAGCTCACTAAGTGATAGGTCACCTCACTAACATGCTTTCCAAATAATGTAACCATGTGAATATCATGCTCCTCTCTTGAACATGAGAAGAGCTCCTCACCTTAGAGTAGTAATCATAAAATCTTGTACACATCCTCTTGTGTCACTATCAACTCTCTGATCAGAAAATGGAAGGTGTTGGTGGTATGATCCCACCTCTTTATCAATGCTATCATCAAACTAAAATCCCATACAACTCTATAATATCATTACACTCCTCCTAACCCTACGGTTGTTATGTGCTCCCACTCATTTAGGGTGACATCCCTCCTCATTTGCATTAGCAAGGTAGGTAGTCAATCTCATAACATTAACTCATACCTAACATGCATCCATACACACAAACTTCAAGTCACATTTTTTCTAATATAACCCACCACCCTTTTTTCCCTTCTCTCTATGAGAACTACATTAGCTTGAGGCCCTCAATCGGGCCATGTAGGTAGCACTCAGTCGACATGGGATCTTCTGAGGTTAGCTTATCCATATACCAACCTAACTATTTAACCTACTCTCCCATGTCCACCTTAGGCCTCACTACCTATCTCTCTACCTTAGGCCCAACTGCCTATCACAACTCTAGGTCCCATGATTTATATCCTAAACCCTCAACCCTATAACCTATCTTTTAAGCCCTAAGTCCCATGACTTATTTCAACCTACCTTTTCCTAACCATTTCCCTTAACAAAATTTTAACCATACCTTAGATATTTTTCCCTACATATTGGGAGAACTACATTGTCTTGAGGCCCTCAACTAGGCTATGTAGGTATCACTCAGTCGACAAGGGGTCTTCTAAGGCTAATTCGATTATTAGGCTAGTTGAATACTTCAATTGGGGATCCAAAATTAGCCTTTTATCTTATTTTGGGTTTTTCAAGGTCATCGACATCATTTTTATATGCCGATATTAGTGCTTGGTATTGATTGACATTGGTGGACCCCACTGACATCAGCACCATGTCGACTGATGTTAATGAACCTCACTGACATCAGTAACTAGTTTGGCCTTAGGGGCAAACATCCCATCTCCCATTTTTTAGTTTTTTCCTACAAACTACCCCTAAATCCCTCCCAAATTCACCTAAACCTACCCCACCCCATTTCCTACCCCCCTCAATGCCTTTTTTTCTCAAATTTAAAATTTAGCATAAAAACACAAATTAACAAACTTAAATTCAAATTCAACTCACAGAGGATCTTACCTTATCTCTCCATCTCCTCTGGGCTAGAATAGCTAGCCCTTGTGGTGGTATGCCTCTAACTAGGTCCCCTCCTAGCTTTGTTATCTCACTATCACTCATATCTCTTTTTCTCTCCAATCAAATGTTGCAAATGAGTTTTGGTGGGCTACCAAACCCTTTTTTGTCAGGTTTGGTCACCCATCAATGTTGACATCCTTAACCTAAGCCATCAATGTTGGCAAAACTTCTTATCAACATTGATGACATAAACGACATCGATTCCCTTAAATTAGAGTTTCCAATACCAACCAAAACCCTTTGGACTATACCATTAATCTAGGGAAAATTAGAGATCATGTATATCTCCCTGACTATGACAACTAACTTGGAGATCACATATATCTCCCCAATCATGACAACCAACCTTGGAGATCACTTAAAACTCCACCCACGATGACTTTGACCAAAGATCATTGTTGTTCCCAAAATCTATCACTTGTTTTTGGGGACAACATATCACCTATTTTGGTCCTACAGGCCAAAATGATCTCTTCCTTTTCTAAAAAAATGTTCTGAGTAGCCAATTTCTTCAATTATTCAAGCATTTTTAGCTAAAGAACTTGTAGGTTCAATAGGCAGGATTTCACAAAGAAAGAAGTTCCAACACAAGAAATTTCAAGACTGGTTCAATGCCAAGGTTCAATCAAAAGACTTAATGATGGGCTTCAAATAAATGGAATGAACCATTGAACCAATGAACCATTGAACCATGCCTCTAAAAATTTCAAAGTTCATCGAGTTCAAAGGTTCAATGACATCGACAGACTTAAAGAGTTGAGCGCTTCAAAGTTCAATGAAGTTCAACTGCTTCAATGTTCAATAGCTTTGATGGACTTAAAGAAAAGAAGATTTTAAAGAGTGAAGATTGAACTGTTGAACCATTGAACCTTGAACCAAAAGAGTTCAAAGTTTAAAGATTCAACAAGTTCAATAAGTCTGACAGACTTAGAAGATAAAAGGATTTGAAGAGTTAAGATTGAACCAATGAACCATTGAACCTTGAACTTCTCAAGGTTCAAAGTTCAAGGGTTCAACGAGTTCAACAAAAAAAAAAGGATCCAAAAAGTTTGAAGTGTTAGGTTGTGGAGCTAAAAGCTTCACCAAAGAGCACACTTTGACAGTTTCGGGTCTACACAGTCACCGACGTCAGTCAGGAGTGATCGACGTCGGTCAGGTGCAGTTGCAGAGGCACCAGCATTGGCAGTGGGTCGGTCGACGGCAGTCACAAGCAAGCAGCAGGAACTGGCGTCGGTTACCTGTGCGTCCAGAAAGCTATTTTCAAGGATAGAAGTGAGTGTTTGCATGATGAGTTTAAGTTGTAGTCTTAAGCTCGCGTCTCTATTATTAGTAATATTATTTTTAGAGCCCTTGTTCAAGTGGCTTAACTATTTTTTATAAGTGCATGCTCAAGTCTCCTAATTCTATATGTAGAATTAGATTTTCTTAGCTTTGTGTGGATTATTGTAGTAATTCATTGAATTGGTATGTTGAAGAACAGTACAGAATTGAATCAATCCAGGCTTGTTAGAGTTGATTGTTCTTGAGAGAGAGAGCTCTTGAGGAATAGAGATCTAGTGAGAGATCTATACATCTAGGAGAGGTGTGGAAGAAAGAAGTTTCTTCAATTGTATTCCTTTTGTAAAGAGTTTGTTAATACAAGTTTTTAGGGTGGTTTCTTGTATCTCTTGTTCTTGCTATTTATCATTCTAGTTACTTGTCTATCTGATTTATTTCCGTGTTTATTGCTTTCACAAGTGTAATCTATTGTTGGTTGATCTCCAACAAGTGGTATCAGAGCTCAGGTTCACTAACATGTGGTTCAGATCTGTGTAGTGTGTATTGATTACAAGTTCTCACAGGGATTTTTGTTTGAGTGGGAGAAGCAATGGCAGATGAAAGTAAACTGAGAATGGAAAAGTTCAATGGCAAAAATTACCAACATTAGAGAATGCAGATAAAGGATTATCTGTATCAGAAAGATCTCTACTTACCATTAGGTGGGGTTGCAAAGAAGCCCAAAGACATGGGGGATGAAGAATGGGAAGTTCTTGACAGAAAGGCTCTGGGGTCTATAAGACTGAGTCTAGCATCCACTGTGATATCTAATTTATCACAGGCAAAGTCTACGGTAGAGTTGATGACTACGTTAGCAAATTTGTATGAAAAACCCTTAGCTTCTAATAAGGTATATCTTATGAAGCAGTTATTTAATTTGCATATGAATGAAGGTGGATCTGTTTCTACTCATCTGAATGATTTCAATGGAATTGTGAATCAATTAAGTTCAGTCAATATAGTGTTTGATGATGAAATAAAAGCTCTTTTAATATTATGTTCTCTGCCTGAAAGTTGGCATGGCTTAGTAATGGCAGTTAGTAATACTGCATCTGCATCAAATATTTTGAAAGTAGAAGATGTTGTCAGTGTTATCTTAAATGAGGAAATTCGTAGGAAAAGCACAGAAGAGACATCTGGGAATGCTTTAAGTTTTGAGAGCAGGGGGAGGTAGAAAGAGAAGAGCAAGAAAGGCAGATCAAGATCCAAATCTAAGGGGAAAGACATATCTAAATCCAGAAATGGTAGAAGGCCACAATGCTGGAATTGTGGAAAGATGGGGCACATAAGTAGAGACTATTGGTCAAAGCCTAAGGAGGACAATCAACACAAAGGAAAGGAAGAAGCCAAGATTGCAGGTATTGCACAAGATGCTTTAATTTTCTCTCTGCATAATAATATAGAATCTTGGGTGTTAGATTTTGGTGCATCTTTTCATGCTACCCCTAACAGGAAATATTTTAGTGACTATATCCATGGAGATTTTGGAAAAGTGTATCTAGGGGATGATGAGCCCTGTAAAATAATTGGTAAAGGTAAAGTGCAGCTGAAGATGCAGAATAACAACACATGGGTGTTGAGAGATGTGATGCATGTTCCTAGCTTGAAGAGAAATTTGATTTCTGCAGGAAATTTAGGGGATGAGGGTTGTACAGTAACTCTCACAGCAGAATCTTGGAAGGTGACCAAGGGTGCACTTGTTATGGCCAGAGGTAAGAGAGAAGGTACTCTCTATTTGTGTAATTGTGTTACTAACAAATCTCCTTCTATATTATCTACTTCAGATGTGGGTGCTAAATTGTGGCACTCAAGGCTTGGCCACATGAGTGAGAAGGGGATGTCAATTCTTAAGTCCAAAGGTATGCTTTCAGATTTAAAAGGCATAGATCTAGAGTTTAGTGAGCACTGTGTATTTGGAAAACAGAAAAGGCTTAGTTTTCTCAAGACTGGGTCTACTAAGAAGAGGCATAAGTTACAGCTTGTTCACACAGACGTGTAGGGATCGGCTCAGGTTGCTTCCATTGGAGGATCATAGTACTATGTATCTTTCATAGATGATGCTACAAAGAAGGTATGGATCTATTGTATTAGAAGAAAATCTGATGTATTTGAGACTTTTAAGATTTGGAAAGCTATGGTTGAGAATGAAACAAGTAAAAGATTGAAGTGCCTAAGATCTGACAATGGTGGTGAGTTCTGCAATTATAAGTTCAGAGATTATTGTTACATGCATGGAATCTACAGGCAAAAAATGGTTTCAAGGACACCTCAGCAAAATGGTATTGCTGAAAGGATGAACAGGATAATAATGGAGCGTGCAAGATGTATGAGATTGCATGCCGGTTTGCCCCTACAGTTTTGGGCATAAGCTATTGACACTGCAGTATACTTGTTTAACAGAGGACCCTCTACAGCTCTGGATGGTGGTATTCTAGAAGAGGCATGGATAGGTAAAAAGGTAGATCTCTCATATCTCAAAGTTTTTGGTTGTGAAGCCTTTGTGCACATAGATAAAGAAAATATAAAGAAGCTTGATGCTAAGTCTATGAGGTGCACGTTTATTGGCTATGGCTCAGATGATTTTGGTTACAGATTGTGGAATCTAGAAACTAACAAGGTAATTAGGAGCCGTGATGTTGTTTTCAATGAAAGAGTGATGTATTGTGATCAGCTAAGGAAGCTGAATCAATCTAAGCAGAGCAATGGCGAATTGGATGAGGTGAAATTCCAATATGAGCTCACGGGAAAAATAAATAATCACTTGCAGGAAAACACAGAGACCGATGTCGGTAGAGTAGGAACTGGCATCAGCAGTACAGAGACTGATGTCAGTAGGACAGGCACCGATGTCGGTCAGGCAGAACCGACGTCGGCTAGTAACAGGTCTGGAGGTGACCGCGGTCGGTCACTATCAGAGAATCTGGGTGGATAGCGTGTTGTGAACGAGTCTCAGACACCCATCAGGAGGTCAGAAAGGGTGAGTAAGCCTCCAATTAGATATTATCCTTCTTTATTTTATCTATTGCTAACTGATGGTGGAGAACCAGAGAGTTTTGAAGAAGCAATACAGGTGGAGTCCAAGAGTCAGTGGGAGCGTGGCATGGTTGAGGAGTTGGAGTCCTTAAGAGAGAACCAAACATGGGATTTGGTTGAATTGCCAGCTGGCAAGAGAACACTCAAGAATAGATGGACCTACAGGTTGAAAGAAGGTGAGAATGGACAAATGAGATATAAGGCTAGATTGGTGGTAAAAGGATTTGCACAAAAGCCAGGTATTGACTTTGGTTGCTTTTGAGGATTTACATCTTGAGCAGCTAGATGTTAAGACAACGTTTCTTCATGGAGATTTGGATGAGGAAATCTATATGGAACAACCAGAAGGATTTGAGGTCAAGGGTAAGGAGAAGTTTGTGTGCAGATTGAAGAAAAGCTTGTATGGCCTCAAGCAAGCTCCTAGGCAATGGTACTTAAAATTTGATAGGTTTATGATTGAGCATGGCTACAGTAGGTGTCAATCTGACCATTGTGTGTATTTCAAGAGATTTGATAATGGTAGATATATTATTCTATTGTTGTATGTAGATGATATGCTGGTTGCAGGATCACACATGCAGGATATCTCTAAGCTTAAAGTGAAATTAGCTCAAATGTTTGCCATGAAGGATTTGGGAGCAGCAAATAAAATCCTTGGCATGAGCATTAAGAGAGACAAGAAAAATCACAGGTTGATATTGTCTCAAGAAGATTATGTGGACAAGGTGTTGAAACGGTTCAATATGCAGGATGCTAAACCGGTAAGCACACCTTTGGATGGACATTTTAAGCTAAGTAAAGAACAATGTCCCAATTCATATGATGAGGTAGAGTACATGAGTAAGGTTCCATATTCTTCTGCAGTAGGAAGTTTGATGTATGCAATGGTGTGTACTAGACCAGATATTGCCCAAGTAGTGGGAGTGGTAAGTAAGTATATGGCCAATCCAGGTAAGGAACATTGGAAAGCAGTTTAGTGGATCCTTAGATATCTGAGAGGAACCAACAGTAGGCACTTGTGCTATGGAGGTTCAGATACTTCTCTACATGGTTATGTAGATTCAGATATGGCAGGTGATTTGGATGGCAGGAGGAGCACTATAGGTTATGTTTTCACTGTAGGTGGAATGGCGGTTAGCTGGATATCTAAGTTGCAGAAGGTTGTTGCCTTGTCAACTACAGAAGCAGAGTATATTGCAGCCACAGAGGCTAACAAAGAGATGATATGGATGACACGGTTCATGGATGAGCTTGGTAGGGAGCATGAGAGTTGCAGATTGTATAGTGACAGTCAGAGTGCAATCCATTTGGCTAAGAATTCAGCCTTTCATTCAAGAACAAAGCACATACAACTAAGGTACCATTTCATACGACAGGTATTGGAAGATGGTGAGTTGAAGCTGGAAAAGATCCATACAGATAGGAATTCTGCTAATATGTTAACCAAGCTAGTTACAAAAGAGAAGTTGAATCTTCATTCAACTTCTGTTGGTCTTCATGATTGAGCTGAAGATGGTGGAGCTAGAAGATGTTGCTGTATAGGTATTGGTGTAGCTGTTTATCTCCAAGTGGGAGATTGTTAAGGTGTGGAGCTAAAAGCTTCACCAAGGAGCACACTTTGACATTTTTGAGTCTACACAGTCACTAGCGTCAGTCAGGAGCGACCGACGTCGGTCAGGTGCAATTGCAGAGGCACCGGCGTCGGTAGTGGGTCGGCCGACGGCGGTCACAGGCAAGCAGCAAGAACTGGCGTCGGTTACCTGTGTGTCCAGAAAGCTATTTTTGAGGACAGAAGCGAGTGTTTGCATGATGAGTTTAAGTTGTAGTCTTAAGCTTGCGTCTCTATTATTAGTAATATTATTTTTAGAGCCCTTGTTCAAGTGGCTTATCTATTTGTTGTAAGTGCATGCTCAAGTCTCCTAATTCTATATGTAGAATTAGATCTTCTTAGCTTTGTGTGGATTATTGTAGTAATTCATTGAATTGGTATGTTGAAGAACAATACAGAATTGAATCAATCCAAGCTTGTTGGAGTTGATTGTTCTTGAGAGAGAGAGCTCTTGAGGAATAGAGATCTAGTGAGAGATCTATACATCTAGGAGAGGTGTGGAAGAAAGAAGTTTCTTCAATTGTATTCCTTTTGTAAAGAGTTTGTTAATACAAGTTTTTAGGGTGGTTTCTTGTATCTCTTGTTCTTACTGTTTATCATTCTAGTTACTTGTCTATCTGATTTATTTCCACGTTTATTGCTTTCACAAGTGTAATCTATTGTTGGTTGATCCCCAACATGAAGCTTCAAAGGATTCAAAGAAAGAGAATGAACCATTGAACTTTGAACTGAAATGGTTCAAGGTTCAAAGTTTTAAAAAAGTTCAAAGTTCAAAAGGAAGCTTCGAGTGAAGAAAGGAAGTGAAAGATTCCAGAAACAAGTTCAAAGAAAAGGTTCAACCAAATAGGAAAAGAAAATGAATGCAACCCTTCCCAAAGAGCTGATTGAACTAAAGAGTTGATTAAACCAAAGCGCTGATTGAACCACCCAAACTGTTAAACCATTGAATTGATGCACTCTGAAGGTTCAAAGGTTCAAGGTTAAAAGTGGTTCAAGTGACCAGAGACCAGTGATGTCCCCCTAGACATCAAATTCAAGGTAATGGAATATCTATTGATTTTCAAATGTGGCACGAAACCTAAGAACAAACTCAGTGACTAGCTGAAGAAGAAGTCGAAGGAGCCAGCAAGAAGTGAGAAGATAGCTTGAGAGCTCAGATCATGAGGAAGAGACAAAATACAACAAGAAAAGAGGGAACAATATAGGAAAGACTAGAAATATCTATGTAGGAGTTATTCTAGTAGGTGGAACAGTCCACCAAGTAGATATCAGAGAGCGCAAGCACTTAAAGGTGCAGCCTATTTTTCTTAATCAAGTAAAGGCGAAGTGGACAGCTATGCAAATATTAGTAAGAGGACCAGACAACCCATACTTTGG
This sequence comes from Torreya grandis, assembly GCA_037957365.1. NCBI lineage: Eukaryota > Viridiplantae > Streptophyta > Pinopsida > Cupressales > Taxaceae > Torreya > Torreya grandis. Next base: position 2,078,816 of record JARHVA010000229.1, on the reverse strand, counting down.
AGGAGACATTTGAGAAGAATTAACATGCCAAAGTTAAGGCCGATACCCTGTTCCATCATGGCCCCTTCACAAATTTTCAAATGCATTTAATGCATTGAATACAACATGGGCCATTTTGTGAAACAAAGTGCTAAGTCTTTCTTGGTTGCTATATATTGTAATCTCTCATTTTGTAGAAAAGGGGATCTCTCTGTTATAGAAGCAAAAATCTACCCAAATTAAAAGGCATTTCTTGAGACTTTGAGCTTAGATTATTAATCATATTTCATTATTTAAATGAGAAAGCAAGTGACCTTTCAGACTTTGTGCTGAGATAACTTGTGTTGTTTAGGAGATTGTTCTTATGTCTATTTCCTGAATGTAGTCTTGTCTATTTAATCAAATAAGTAGAACTAGTGGAAGTAATCTGAAAGGTGTCCTAAAGCCAACTGTGGGAGACTTTGTGCTGTCACAATTGTCTTTAGTCTATTTGTTTTCTATTTTTGTGTAAAGGATCTTGGGAAGACTTTGTGCCCCCATTATCCTTCATATTTTTTACTCTTTGGTAGTTGAGATGGAGACTTTGTGCTACACTTCATTCTGCTATGTTATTACATCCTATTGTATTTACTACCAGGAAGGAATCTGGGTATTGACTGAGCATCATTTCTAAAAAAAGAGAAATGCCTTCAGTAATTGCCCAAGATTTCTCCTTTGTGCTATGAACATCATATCTAAAAAAAGAGAGATGGATGGTGTTATCCTACCCCTGAGTGTATTTTCAGCTTACACACACACACACACACACACACACACACACACACACACACACACACACACACACACACACACACACACACACACACACACAGTTAGCAGGGAACCTCCCCTTGATGAGAGGAGAGATTTATCCCATTTTGATGTGGTAGGCCTCCACATTTTGCTGATCAAATATCCTTATGTTGTGGTTGAAACACCTATTTTGCCATCAGTGTAGTTGGTGATAAAATATTCACCCAACAATTTTTGGCGACTCTGCTAGGGATGTTTTATGCAGTTTGAAGCCTCAAACTTCAAATTGAAGTAGTTTTTATCCTTATCCATTTCCATTCATTACTCTGGTAGATCCATGGTATATAGGAAGCCAGAGAGCCCAAGGTATTGTTGACCCTATTTTTGAGCTTGTGCAACAAAATAATTTTGATCTTTTTTCTCCACAATCTCACCTCCAATGAACCAGGAGTTTTCCTCTTACAAAAGTTAGGTCTCCATTACCAAGCAAAGCATCTATTTATACTATTAGTAGAGATTTTTCAATACATACCCCTCATACATTTGTTATCCCTCCCTTTAATAGTCATATCATGGCAGCTCAAGGCCCCTGAGGTAACTCTTTTAGTCCACTCAATCTAACTCTACCTCTACATGAACTACCTCACAATTCTAGGAAGAATTTCCCCAAGTTCTTTGGTGATGGGAGAGTTCATCCTAATGAACATATTGCAGCCTTCAACATAGCTTGTGGCATAATAGGTGTAGAGTATGAGGACATAGTAGTCAGGCTATTTGTGTAAATATTGTAAGGCGCTACTGCAGACTGGTTTTATCATCTGCAAGCACAAATAATGACTAACTGGGACACCCTCAAAGCCAAGCTCAAAGCCAGGTTCAAGCCTATAGAAGATGCACATGCCCTACTAGCCTAGCTCACACAAATGAAGAAGGAGCTTCATGAACCTATGAGAGATTTCATAGCCAAGTTTGACAAGATGAGGAATAGGATTCCTATAATTGCTCAGCCAATAGCTGAGAATCTCAAATGTTTTTTCATCAATTCTTAGCTTCCAAAAATGAGTTTCCTATTGAGGTGGGTTGGCCACATAAACCTTGCTACAGCTCAAGATTTGGCCACTGAGGTTGAAGATGATCTTATCTTGGCAAGAAAGATAAGAAAAGATCCTAACAAAAGCAAATCTTCTTCATCTTCTAAGAATTTTTCTATAGGTGCCACTGATCTTATAGTGCAGAAGCTAGCAAATGAGCTGCTAGCTCTTAGAAATAAAATGGCACAAGGGATGTCTGCTCCTCCTTCATACTGAGATATACCAAGGAGGATGTTTTCCAATCAGTCATACCAAGGCAATGCTGCCAAGAATCAAGGGTAGCCAAATCATCTTCCTCCCCCACAGGGGAAGCTTGCCATTGAAGCAACACCAACCAACTCAACAATTAGATACCTTGAAACATAATCTAATTTCTCTTTCCAACTTGAGTTGAACCAAGAAGATGACACTGATCTCTTTGTAGAAGACCAAAAAAAATCAGTTGGTGACTCCAACATTGATTTCCTGAATTACTATGATGAACCCAGAAGTAAAAGTGAAGCATTTGATGGATCATACGTAGTATTTACCAAGTCCCAAAACTAGTCAGCTCATCACGCTGATAAAGAAAAAATAGGGGAATAATATCAACCAGAAATTTTGATTACTAAATAGGGGACTACTCTGCCTTTTTAATCAAAAGACCCAGTGAGCAGTAAAAAAGTAAGTACTAAAAGTATTTCTTCATCTTCTACTTTAAATTCACAAATCAGTCCTACACCCCCAAAAAACTAGAAGGATGAACCTCCTTCCTCTGTCATCAGTCCCTTCCAGTCGTTTGAAATAGTTAACCATGTTAAGAAGACCAAAATTCAAATGATTGAGTTTGAATTCTTGCAATCTAACCCTGAGCAATTGGATAGGCTAGTTGAATGTGTGAAGAGTAAAACCATCCCTATAGAACAAGAAATTTTGAAGGTAACTATCAGTCCCCCCAAGAACACATCCACCCATAATAATCTTGTCATTACTCTTCCTATTATCCCTAGAAAAATAGAGCCTTTCTATGTTTCCCTATTGATAAATAGTCACAAGCTGAGCAATTACATCATTGATTCTGGAGCTTTAGACAATGTCATGCCTTCCAAGGTGGAAGATTCTCTTGCTCTCACACTAACCAAGAACTTTAGGATATGTTTATCTATGGAAAATAAACAAGTTCCACTTCTAGGACAAATCAAGGATGCCCAGTTTGCATTTGTGGCATTCCCAGATAAGAGAATCAAAATGACAGTTCTAGTGGCCAACGTCTCAACCTCATATGACATCCTTCTTGGTCAAAATTTCTACAAAGATGTTAGTGGTGAGTTAAGCATGGACCTATCTGAGGTGAGGATCCTTATCAAAGGTGTCATGCAATGACTGCTCCTTGAAAAGGAGTCAAAGTACATTGCCACCCAGACATCAGCACCTGAAGCTCAAATTCTATTTGAGTCTTCAAAAATGGGTAATTACTTATTGTCCATGAAGGAGGTTCACGTGTCATCTAAATTTTTTTTAAATGTGACAGTCTAACAATCAATTCAGAGAAGACAACAAAATAACTAATAGAGCACAGTTTAGATGTGAAAGGATCTCCCCTTCTTAATGAAGAAAAATATGAGGAAAGAGCAGTTTCTGATGACATGGATATTAGAATTTGATGGAAGCTATTGTTTTACTAGCTCAAGAGCTAGGATTATGTTGATATCTCCTCAAGGAGATATTTTTCCTTATTCATATAAGTTGTATTTCAGCAACACCAATAACATTGCTGAATATGAATCACTGCTACTTAGCTTAAAGGCTACTCATGACAGAGGTGTTAAATTCCTTCATGGCAAAAGAGATGCTAAATTGGTAGTTTTCTAAGTGAGGAACCTGTATCAAACCAAAAATGAGAGATTATGCCATTAACATAATTTAGTTTGAGATCAAATTGAAAGCTTTAATGCTTTCAGTATCTCTGTAGTGCCTAAAGAATTTAATGATCAAGCTGATGCATTGGTTGTTTCTACGACCCTCATGGTTTCTCACCTAGATTTTAAAGGAGATAGGTACACTATCAAACTGGTCTTTTGACCAAGAGTGCTTGATAATGCCAATCATTAGCAAGTGTTCAATAGTGATAACTAAATCATTGCCTTTTTAGAACAAAAAGACAACTTTGAATAATTTCATTTTGAAAGCAATGAGCCTCTACCACGGGAATTAGCTCCTAAAACAAGATTTAGATGCACGTAAATAATTCTTGTAGCTAAAAGGGAATAAAATTACCAAAGTATTAGTTCCCTTGAGAAATTATTTGATAAGCACGACATGTTCACCAAGCAGCAATAAAAAGATTCAAACTCCTCCCAGGAGTTTGATCAAATAAATTTGAGTACTAAGGAAAATCCCAAGATGGTGAACATTGGGAAGTGTTGCACTCTTGAGGAGAAGCTCAAATTTACTACTCTACTTCACTATTGTATAGATGTTTTGACGTACTCTTATGATGATCTGAAGTTGCTCAAGCCTGAAGAAATTCATCATGAAATTCCTCTCAAGAGTGATTCATTGCCTCACAAGTAGAAATCCAGATAGTACAACTCCAAGATATCAGGTACTATTCTATCTGAGATTCAAAAAATGTTAAAATCCAAGATAATTTTTCCAATCCATCATTCCATATGGATTGCTAACATAGTCCCTGTGAGAAAAAAGAATGGCAAAATTTGCCTATGCGTGGATTTTAGAAACCTAAATCAATCCTCTCTAAAGGATAACTACCCTCTACCCATCATAGATCAAGTCCTTCAGATGGTGACTGGTTCAGAGATGTTATCAATGTTAGATGGTTTCTTAGGGTATAATCAAGTAAAATTCGGTGAAGTAGACCAACATAAGACTACCTTCACTACACCTTAGAGCACCTTTGTGTATTGAAAAATGCCTTTTGGCTTGATAAATGCTGGCATCACCGTCCAGAGAGCAATGGAAATTGATTTTAGAGATGAAATGGGTAAGTTTATTATCATATACCTTAATAACTTGACCATATTTTCTAAGCATCATCTTGATCATGTGCATCATCTACAACAAGTACTAGAATGATGTCATCAGAATGGCATTTCTCTAAATCCCAAGAAGTTAGTTTTTGGGGTTATAGAAGGGAAACTTTTTGATCAAACTATATCTTGAGAAGGCATAAATATTGACTCAGAAAGAGTCAAATCCATCTAAGAGCTTACTTTGCCCACTAGTAAGACCGCAGTTCACTCTTTCTTCAGAAAGGTTGATTTTTTATGAAGGTTCATCCCTGCATTCACAGAGAAGACTCACAACATTGTGGACATGATGAAGGGAAAGGCCACTTTCAACTAGACTAAAGAAGGCAAATCAATATTTCAAGACATCAAGATAGCTATCACCCATGCCCCAATTTTGGTTTGTCTAGATTACTCCAAAGGCTTTATAATGTATAATTATGCTTCTAACACACACTTTCAACAATTCTAGTTCAACAAAACAAAGAAGGTGTGGAATCTCCCATATCCTTCATGAGTTGTCCTCTCAATGCTCATGAGATAAAGTACTCAAACATGGAGAAGCATGCTTATGCAATGGTAAAGGTGATAAAGCACTTCCATTTTTACATCCTAAACTCACACATTGTTGCCCTAGTTCTTGATATGACAGTCAAGTCCATATTAACTCAGTAAGAGTTTAGAACAAAAAGGAAAATTGGATTGCTAAAATCTAGGAGTTTGATCTAGTTATCAAACTAATGAAGCTAATGTAGGGAAGAGGCCTCTACCAATTAATTGTTGATAACATACCAGAAGTTAAAGACACACCAATAGTTCTCTTTGTCACTACTAAAAATGAGTGGTATTCTAATATTGCTCATTTCCTTACCTATGGTGAGTGTCCTACTCATCTATCTCATAAAGAAAAGAAGACTGTTAAGTTGAAAGCTGCCAACTTTGTCCTATGAGACAATGGTCTATAGAAGAGGAACCTTGATGGGGTTTTCCTTTGCTGCATGGATAAAGAGTAACAAAACAAACTTTTGGAGTCCTTCCACAATTTAACCTGTGGAGGACATTTTTCTACGCTTGTGATTGCCCATAAGATTATGTGAGCTAGGTAATATTGGCCTACTCTATTTCAAGATGCATATAAATGGATACGTGGATGTGAACTTTGTCAACAATTCGTTGGAAGACCCAAATTGGCTGCATTACCTCTCAAGCTAGTAGTAATAGAAGAGTCATTTTAGTAATGGGGAATTGATTTCATTGGCACTATAAATCCATCCTTGAGTGCTGGACATGATTATGTCCTCACAACCATAGACTACTTCACCAAGTGGGTGTTTGCCATTCCAGTCAAGCATGCTACTTCAGAAGTAGTATGTAATTTTCTCAAGGAAAACATCATTTCCAGGTTTAGGGTCCCAACCAAGATTATAATAGACACTGCAGCCTATTTCTCTTCTCATGAGATTACCCAATTCTACTTTTATTATGGGATTACCCTCTCCCACTCTTCTAACTATTTTTGCAAGGAAATGATCAAGTAGAATTGAGCAACAAGAACCTGGTGACCATTATCAGGAAGCTGGTAGATGACAATAATTAAACCTAGCATAAAGCATTATTTGACACTTTATGGGTAGACAAAATTATGCCCAAGAGGGTGATAGGTATGTCACCTTTCTAACTTTTGTATGGTCTCAATGCAGAGATACCAATCACCTTGGAATTACTAGCATTGAAGCTGGCAAAGGCAATAGAAGATTCAACATTTAAAAATGCCATCGATAAGAGGATCATGTGCCTGACTAAACTTCATGAGTAGTGAACTATGGTGGTGGACCAAATTGCTACACATCAAAGTCTGGTGAAGAATCTCTTCGACTAGAAAGTAAAATTTCATGATTTTTAGATTAGAGATCAAGTTCTATTATGGGACAAGAGAAGAGAACCAAAGGGAATGCATGGGAAGTTTGATTTTTTATAGAGAAGCCCATTTGCTATTCATCAGATCAATGGTGAAAATAGTTTTCTATTGAAGTATCAAGATGACACACCCTTTTCACTACCTCACAGTGGGTAGCATCTAAAGCACTTCAATTCTTGAAGTATCAGATAAGATCAGCTTGCACATATGTATAGTATTTAGTTTGTTTTGTGTTGTTCATTTCATTTTTTAGAATTTTTCTTTTTGGGTAGCATGACTCTATAGCCCAATGGCATACATGAAGGCACTGGAGATTCTAATTTCTACTCCCTTTGATTGTTTTTTTTCAATAGAAGGAAGTTCCCAAACTGGAGCAAGCTATTGTTCCCAGAATTTGTCACTTGTTTTTGGGGACAACATATCACCTATTTTGGTCCTATAAGCCAAAATGATCTCTTCCTTTTCCAAAAAAATGTTTTGAGCAGCCAAGTTCTTCAATTATTTAAGCATTTTTAGCTAAAGAACTTGCAGGTTCAACAGGCAAGCTCTCACAAAGAAAGAAGTTCCAACACTTAGGCAATTTTAAGGCTAGTTCAACATTGAGGTTCAATCAAAAGATTTAAGGGCAAGCTTCAAACAAATGGAATGAACCATTGAACCAATGAACCATTGAACCCCACCTCTGAAAAGTTTAAAGTTCATCGAGTTCAAAGGTTTAATGACATTAGTGAACTTAAAGAGTTGAGCACTTCAAAGTTCAAAGAAGTTCAACCACTTCAAGGTTCAATGGCTTTTACGGACTTAAAGAAAAGAAGACTTTGAAGAGTGAAGGTTGAACTATTGAACCATTGAACTTTGAACTAAAAGAGTTAAAAGTTTAGAGATTCAACAGGTTCAATAAGTCTGATGGACTTAGAAGATAAAAGGATTCGAAGAGTTAAGATTGAACCAATGAACCATTGAACCTTGAACTTCTCAAGCTTCAAAGTTCGAGGGTTCAACGAGTTAAACAAAAAAGAAAAGTATCTAGAAAGTTTGAAGCTTCAAAGGATTCAAAGAAAGAAAATGAACCATTAAACTTTGAGCTAAAATGGTTCAAGGTTCAAAGGTTCAAAGGTTTAAAAAAGTTCAAAGTTCAAAAGGAAGCTTCAAGTGAAGGAAGGAAGCAAAAGATTCTAGAAACAAGTTCGAAGAGAAGGTTCAACTGAAGAAGAAAAGAAAGTGAATGTCCTTCCCAAATAGCCAATTGAACTACTTGAACTGTTGAACCATTGAATTGATGCACTCTGAAGGTTCAAAGTGGTTCAAGTGACTAAAGATTAGTGATGTCCTTGTGGATGTCAAATTCAAGGTAATGAAATATCCATTGATTTTCAAATGTGGTGTATAACCTAAGAAAAAACTCAGTGACCAGCTAAAGAAGAAGCCAAAGGAGCCAATAGGAAGTGAGAAGATAGCCTGAGAGCTCAGATCATGAGGAAGAGACAAAATATAACAAGGAAAGAGGGAATGATATAGGAAAGACCAAAAATATCTATGCAAGAGTTATTCCAGTAGGTGGAATAGTCCACCAAGTGGACATTAGAGATCGAAAGCACTCAAAGGTGCAACCTATTTTTCTTGATCAAGTAAAGGTGAAGTGGATAGCTATGCAAATATTAGGAAGAGGAACAGGTGGCCCATACTTTGGAGGAGACATTTGAGAAGAATTAACATGCCAAAGTTAATGTTGATACCCTATTCCAGCATGGCCCCTTCACAAAATTTCAAATGCATTCAATGTATTGAATACAACATGGGCCATTTTGTGAAACAAAGCACCAAGTCTTTTTTGGCTGCTATATATTGTAATATCTCATTATGTAGAAAAGGGGATCTCTTTGTTATAAAAGAAAAACTATGCCCAAATTGAAAGGCATTTCTTGAGACTTTGAGCTCAGATTGTTAATCATATTTCATTATTTAAATGAGAAAGCAAGTGACCTTTCAGGCTTTGTGCTGAGATAGCTTGTGTTTTTTAGGATATTGTTCTTATGTCTATTTCCTGAATGCAATCTTGTCCATTTAATCAAATAAGCAGAACTAGTGGAAGTAATCTAAAAGGTGTCCTGAAGCCAATTGTGGGAGACTTTGTGTTGTCATAATTATCTTTAGTCTATTTGTTTTCTATTTCTATGTAAAGAATCTTGGGAATACTTTGTGCCCCCATTATCCTTCATATCTTTTACTCTTTGGCAGTTGAGGTGGAGACTTCGTGCTACACTTCATTCTGTTATGTTACTACATTTTGTTGCATTTACTACTATGAAGGAATCTGGCTATTGACTGAACATCATTTCTAAAAAAAGAGAAATGCCTTCAGCAATCACCCAAGATTTATCCTTTGTGCTGTGAACATCATCTCTAAAAAAAGAGAGATGGATGGTGTTATCCTACCCTTGAGTATATTTTCAACTTATATATATATTATAGTTAGTAGGGAACCTCACCTGTCGTATAGGGAACCTCCCCTTGATGAGAGGAGAGATTTATCCCATTTTGACGTGGTAGACCTACACATTTTGCCAATCAAATCTCCTTATGCTATGGTTGAAACACTTATTTTGCCGTCAATGTAGCTGGTGACAAAATATTCACCCAATAATCATAAATATCTCCTTGATCATTGACCCTTTTAAATTAACTTTGCATTACTTGTCTTAACTGCTTTATATCAGGTGTTTTGGATCATGAACAAGCTAGTCCTATCACTTGTAACCTTTTGTGTTTACCAAGGTCACTTCTTACCTCAAATACTTGGAACACATGGACTATTGGAGCTACAACTTTGATCATTTTAACCTTATTAGCTATCACTTACAAGCTATGATTTAGTTATTTCTATCTGAGTCTTCCTTATCTTTACCTATTATTGATTTTATTGACTATAACTCATATTAGTATATGTGCCAGTAGTAATACCATATTCTCACTCAACATGCACTCACCCAATTCACTTCTTATAAAACTGATACCTGATTCTAGTTTCTCCTTTGTCAGTTCCCATTTTGAGGGGGGATACCTCATCCAATACCTAGAGTATGTAACTATTGTTTTTTTCTTGTAACTTATCAATACAAATTACAAGACAAAAAAGGGCAAATGTAGACAACAAAATTATGTCACACATGTGCATAACTCCTTGTGTCGAAACACCCCCTTGAGTACCTTTTTAATAATTAGCCTTCCTAACCCATGTTTTTACCCCTCATACATTTAATTAATTTAAAATATTTAGTTAAATTAATTAAACACTACTTATGCCACCTTACCTGGCCACCTCATCCTAAGACTAATTCTTACCCTCTTAGTCACCTCAAGACTTAGTCCCCTAATCCTAACTACCCATGACTTGTTCTCACCCCAAAAATATTTTCCTAACTAACTACATCCTTCTTAACCTCACATTTTTACCATTTTCTAATGGATACCACACTTGGCATGAGAAAAAATAGAAAATAAGCTAAAATTAACCCTTTTACCTATTCTGATGCCACCAACATCGATCAACCCACAACTGACATTAGTAGGATCATTGATGTCAGTTACTTAAGCCAAACTCCAAACTAATGTTTAGGTTAGAAAAAATTAAAAAAAACTCAATTATTTGCATACAGGCTTTGGCATTCAACTTTTTACATTTAGGCTTATCGTTACTCTACATAAATCAATCTAGATTAAGAATTGATAGACTACACAGAGCTTGGATTATTCTAAAATAATAACACATGCTTGTATTTTTGTTCACCTATTACTTCAACACACCTCACTAGAGCCATCTATCTAGTACCCATGGTTCATCTATTTCATTAGCTAAGTATATCTTTATGTTTTGGTAATTCCTTTAAATAGTCATTTTATAATTACTTTACATAGTACTATTTATCATTTCACAAATGTTTCGACTCTCCCTGTAGAGGAGTTATAAAAATTCTTCACCTATTTTTATTTGCTCCAAACATACCAACCTTGTATCTAGACCCACCTGAGTCTTACACACTCCCTTATGACTCTACTCAACCTCATAAACTTGACCAACATCCACTTCCTAGCTCAAAAAAGTCTCCTACAACCCCCTAAGGACCTGCTTCCCCTAATGACATTGGTCACATAACCAATGTTGTTCATATAATCGACATCGACCATATTTCCTTACCAACATCGATATCCTAATCGATGTTAGTGACTGTAGATTTCTACTAACCTCCCTGAATCTGCCTCAACCACCTCTAAGAACATCAAAAACTCACATTACCTGCACTGTGTCACTCTTTGCTACACATAGACTGCCATAATGATATGAATATCTCTCTCTTACTCTCTCTTTAATTTTTTTATTCATTACCAATTTTGTTTCAAAAAGTGGACTATCATCCCTAAGGAAGTTTGACACTTTTAGGAACAAGCGCATAGCTTGGCAACCCACTCATATATCTACTAACAAATATTTTTGATGGTAGTACTTTATTATTCATAGGTAGTCTTCTCCAGCCAAAGCGGAGTGCTCAATATCATATGGATATGAAACACAACCAATCTAGGTTCTCTTTAATCTCTAGTCCCTACCTTTCATCTATGTTTCTCCTTAAATGTCAAATAAATTCAAAATTTAGTGAAACACATATTTCTCTAAGAAGTATAAAAGAATATGATTTTATATGTTTTAATGATCTTCTTCTTCAATCAGTAAAAGGATTTCAATCCTTTAGAAAATTAGTTTTTAACACACTTTTCTATCAACATTCGTAAAAAATTAACATGTGATAAATTTGCAAAAATCAAACAAGGGTCTAATGAAACTATAAATAAATATGTTATAAGGTAAAATAATATGATAGAAAAAATGATAAATTAAATGGTAGATAATGAGTTTCAATATACATTCACTCAAAGTTTTCTATATCCACTTCAAGATTTTATTATGTTCAATAACTTCAAATATTTTGATGAACTATGGAATACAATTAAAGAAAATGAGGTCAAATTGCTTACTTTAAACAAGCTCAAGTATACTTCAAGTGATCCTTCTAATTCAAATATTAAGTTTCAAATCAAGACAAATTATAAGAGAAAACCTGATGAAAGTAAGAATGAATCTAAGATTTCATTTAATGTTATTTCATAACTATCACAAAAACTTCAATTACAAGCTCCACTATGGAGACAATTTTGAAGGTTACCATCATCTCCTCACGTATTGTTTCAAAATATATTTGAATGAAATATAAAATATCTTCCTCCACCAATGGACGTAGAAATATATAGACCAAAATATATAAAATTTTATGGTAATATATATTGTGACTCCCATAGATGTATTGGTCATTCCAAAAATATATGTTTCAAGCTTAAGCACAAGATTCAAGATATTATTTATGAAAACATTATTGATATTGGCACACCTCTTGAAGAGTCTAAGACACAAGTAAATTAATTTTAAAATATAAAAATGTATAAATATCCTTTTCCAAATCATGAATTAATAAATTAAAAGTATAATTTTAAAGTACATTATGTATATAATTCTCATCCTCATTTTACATATGGGCAACCACTCGATAACATCATTGGTATAGTTAAAATTAAAAAATTATCACTTCATATGATTAAATTGTATGATGGTGAAGTTATTGATGATGAATATGATAGACATACTCTTTATTTGAGCATATGTTGAAAAATAACCCATACATAGTGTTATGATAGAAAATGGACCAAGTGAAAATGTGTGCAACATGACACTCTAATTTATTAGCTATACAAAGCAAGATTTAAAGGATACTTCTAGAGTTTTCACATCATTTTATGGTCATACATAGGATATTATTAGGCATATAGTGTTACCTTTACAAGTGGGACATCTCACAGTTCCCACTCTAATATTAATTTTACCAAACATGAGTCTTTGATGATTAGGGTGCCTTTGGATATAAAATATTAGAGGAACACCTTCTACAATGTATATATGTCTCAAATATACTAATGATAATCAAGTGGTAAAAATTCCATGAACCTAATATGGATATCCTATGGAATGATATTTATTTCTTTTATAGAAAAATTGGAAGGCACATACATTGAGAAACATGGTAATGAAATAGTCTATATAACTATTCAAAATCATATTACAGAATCAATTTCTCCATCTATTTATGAACATGATATAATTACACATAAGTATATTATATAATTAGTTCCTCCATCTACTTATGATAATGATATAGTTACACATGAGCATAATCAATTAGTTTCAAAGAGCATGGTACATTATCCTAGGAATAAAGTGACACATAAAGATAGGTCTTCATATTCTATGGCACATATTATTCAGAGAGCTTCACCATAGGTACATGTTATTACATCTTCTACTATAACTCATGAGGATATAGGTTTACATGGGCATATGAGCAGTGATTGAAATGGTAATATGATAACATATAGTTCCTATTCAAATTCAAAAGCATCCACAATTTCCATTTTCTCTTCACAATAAGTCACACCTTCATATCATGTTATTATTTATGCATATTTGACTCCCATTATATATATTATTGATTATCTACTTGCATTACCCTTTGTATATAACATATTTACTTTTAATTCATTGTTACTTCTTCTATCCCAAATTTTAAGAATTATTATAGCTCTTGGCTTAATTTTTATTTTGGGTATTTTCCCTCTCACATTTTCAAACCGATTTGAACAATCTAAAACACATATCTTTCAAAATTTTCAATGTAAATTATTTATAGCAATCAACTTGTTTACTAATGCATATCTATCATACTTTGGATTTCATTACACTTACATGATTAGATATATCTACTCCTACATTCTCCATGAGCACACATACAAGTTTTTCCATTGAGGGGGCATGTGCATTCTTATCTACATACCAATCATTTGTGATACATAGCTATGACTTGTTTACCCATACACAAGGGGAATTTTCCTTGACTTTCCATTTTTCCATATTATGCTTTAGCACCTTGTTGCAAATTGTTTAAATCCATCCCATTTATTATCCTTTAAAAACCTTGCTTCTTGTAAATTTTCAAATATTTTCAATTAAAATAGTTCAAAATTAAAAACAATTCATATATGCCAAAAAAATTTAAAAATTTAAAATATTTTCCAAAATTAAAAATTAAGACCTCAAAACAATTTTCAAATATTACTATCTTGCTTATTTTCATATGTTATTTATGTCATGTTATGTAGATAACATATGTAAGTTTTAGTGCCTCATGCATCATTTGGGCCATCCCGTGTATTGCCAGTAAGTGCTTTAAAACCCACTAGGGTAACTCTAGATCCTGAAACAGTTGACGAAATCTTTGAACAGGTAGAAGATTTTTCTTCTCATGCTATTATTTTTTTATTTCTGTGGCTTTTGGCCCTCTCTTGCTGATTTACATGGCTGGATTTCTAGGACTTGGTTGCCACTTATTGAAGACAATGTTGAAATCTTCCCATGCAGCTTTCTTCCGAAGATCCGAGGACAGGAGGATAATCTTGTGCAACAGTAACTTTTTATGGCAGGGTAAATATCCTCTCATGGCCAAATGGTGGCATATGGATTTTAATCCTCTTACGGAAACCTTTAACAAGTTCCCTATCTGGGTTTGGCTCCCAAATCTACCAATACATCTTTGGCATGAATTGGTTTTTAAAACCATTGGAAATGCTTTAGGAGATTTTTTATTTGTGGATGAAAATCCTTCAGATTATTACCATTCGACCTGCACACGCTTAATGGTTGAGGTGGATGTTTCTAAGGGCCTTCTTGAGGTGATCTGTCTAGATTCCCCAAGGGGTACATGGACACAAATGCTAGATTTTGAGGGTTTACCTTTTCGATGCAGAAAGTGCCACCTGACGGGTCATATTGCTACTCATTGTATGGCTAGGAAATCTAAATCCAGACGACCACCTTCTTGGTGGTCTGAGGTTTCCTCTGAACATTACATGGCTAAACAACCAGTGGAAGCTCTAGCTGATTCTGAGAATGAAGATAGTATCCATTTTGAGCCGATGGTAGAGGAGGATTCGCTGGTGAAAGATTCTATTGAAGGTCTTGTGGACACTAGGATTAGTGATCCTTCTGAGCCAATTGTTGAGGAGGCGTTGGTCTCTCCCCCTGTTTTGGAGGAACTTCCTAGGAGCCAGACTTTGGCTAGTTTTCATAAGGATTTTGCTCAGGCATCTGTGTCCCCTGGGCTTCATGGATCACTGTCTTCTGAGGCATGGATGGATGGACAACAGTTAAGAGGAAGAAGTCTAAGCCTTTGGTCCCCCCTCTAGATATGAATCTTCGATCGTGTAAAAAGAAATAATTAAAACCTCTTTTGTTTGGGAGGTTTGTAGGGTGCTGATCCTGTCTGTTGATGGTCCGTTTCATGTTTTGTTAACTATTACATCTGGTCTTTTTGGCTATTTTTAGGTTCTTATTTAACCTGGTTTTGCTTTTACTGGTTTCAGGTTTCTTTTTAGAAACCCAGTTGTGCTTTAAGGTTTATCTCTTTTTTGATGTAAAGGGTTTCGGGGCCCCTTCAAAACTTGATTTTACCTTAATCTAAAACATATGTAAGTTTTAAATACATAATGATTATCATGAGGTATGTGAGTGTGACACAAGGCATACATTTTACATTTTTTTTGATGTCGGGCTTCCCTTATTACTAAACAACCTTGCTAAGTTAGGGGCTTTTATTTGTTATTTATGAACTCTTCAATAAGTTGTATCTAGCCATAACCTCTCTACAGTGTTGAGATATGTATATATATAAATGTTTTGATAATCACTCACACTTTCCATTGTGTTAC
Source organism: Torreya grandis (assembly GCA_037957365.1). Taxonomy (NCBI): domain Eukaryota; kingdom Viridiplantae; phylum Streptophyta; class Pinopsida; order Cupressales; family Taxaceae; genus Torreya; species Torreya grandis. The sequence continues at coordinate 2,063,163 of JARHVA010000229.1, read as the reverse complement.
ATGGATATACCATTTAAAAACAATGACATTGATACATATGGTTGATCTAACCTAGTCTCATTTGTTCTATGCTTCTATTTTAAAAATTATTACTTTACCACATGACAAGATATAACTTACTTTCTTATTGTGTATGGCCCTTATCCTTATGTGTGGAATATATACATGTTCTTGATTTTATAGCATCATCATTACATTTAGATGTGGGATTTGGCCTTGTGTGTTTATGCAATATTTACATGTCCCTTGTATGTGACCTTTGGGCCTTATAAGTGACAATATATACAAATTATGTGAAATTATATGACATTGATTTTATGTTAATTTATTATTATTGTAGTTAAATGATTTATATTGTGCATTACTTATACTCTCTACCCTTACTTTGGTGTCATGATACATATCATGGACATACCGCTTATGGGCTTCAATGCTATATCTATCTAATACATGTTTCATATGCAATTTAATCTTATATTCAATACTAATGATGAAATCAAATTCAAATTTTCAAAGTGATACTACATTATTATATTTTTTACATATATTTTATTTTAATATTAATGACTTATAGGTTACACCCATCTTAAAAAGGGGGACTCATAATGGGCTTGCTTTGAGAATTTAAGCCTCATGAGCAACAAATTTTAGAATATAGTTTTTATATTTCAATATCATTCAATTTTTTTAGAATATGGGGCACATGCCAAGCATGTACATTCATTCCCAAAGAATCAATACCTTTTATACCTAAAAAGAAGTAAAAAGATACAACCAAAATGCCATAGAGGTGTTGGAAGAAAATAAACAAGCCAATCAGGCTTAGCCATCATTACCATGATATAAAGATGTGAAAATAGAAATAACAGATTCCCACATGGAAAGGAGACAATGCTTTGACCTGGTAGGGAGATATTATAAACTAGTATTATCCAAAAAATGTCTCAAAAACCCATACATGAAAGTGTGATAACATTACATTAAATTAGGGAGATATCCTTCATCGAGTTTGAACCATTAACCATACTTACCTGTAGATGAACCTTCCCATCCTCCAATTTGCTAGCTTGTTTAGCTAGACCATTAATAATAACATTGTTTCCCAAAATATATGAGAGAAGGTAATCTTATAAAATTGAGTTGACAACTCTATTATCTATTGATAAAGTGATTGAGAGTTATATTTATGCATTTTGATGATCCAATAATCTAGTCATAGGCCATCTTGGAGTTTGTTAAAACAACTAAAGACAATAGGTTCTAGTCTAGTATAATTTTGAGAGCCATGCCCAATGCTTTAAGATAAAAAAAATTATTTGAATTGTAGCCCATCCCCTAATTGAAAGAGATAAAATTGTTTAAAAAGTGTAATATACCCCTAGCCCCACTAGAATTGGGATTGCCTCTAGAGGCTCCATTCATAAAGCAATATGGAAAGTTGAAGTCAACTTAAAGGGGTAGAATAATGTGAGGAGCCTTTGGGGATTTATAAATCTATGTTAGAATAGAGTGTTTTTATCTAAAAAATATGTGTGGATAAAATTCACCTTGTTAGATAATAGGGCATATTTCTTAGACAAAGATAAAGTATATATGATTTGTAAAGGTAGACATTTAATAACTTCAAAAGGTCCATTGTGAATGTTTCAATTATATTAGGCCTCATCTAGTGAGTTACTTTCCCATTTAGGAAAAAGTTGATTAGATGTGGACACATCCCAAAACTCTCCTTAAAAATTACATTGAAGGAAAATATGGTCTATATATTCAGACCATGTCCTACAAAGATAAAAAATTCTTATCCCAATCCATTCACATCGCACAAGGTTGTCCCATGTAAGTAATATGTTATGCATAGCTAGCCAAAAGTGAAAATTTTCTTTGGGAGGATCTTAATATTTCCATATGTTATTCAACTATCATTATATATTAACATGTCCTCCATAAGCCTTGAGGGGCCCTATATCCCAATTAAACTGCATATATTCCTTCATATTTGTTATAACCCTAACATAATTTGTCCAACTAATCATTGAGAAATATGTGGTTTATGATTATTTCCTTTTGATAGCTTTCCCATATGGTTGCATCTTGACCAGTAATGCCAATCTCTTTCATAGTTTTCCATCTAGACATCCATCTGTTCCTCATGTTATTATCATAAGCATTAGCCAAGGAATAGAAGTTTTATTAACATAAGGTAGCCTTTAGTGAGTCTGATAATATAATCTCATTGGAAACCCTTATGAAAACATACCTTTTAATAATAATTTCCATACTATTACTAAGATCCCAAACAAGAGAATCCCTAATGATATTAAAGATTTGAATAATTGATTTCCAAAAAATAGTGGTGCCTATGTGTTTTTTGGGTATATTCTAATGCATTCTAGTATAGGCAAAGGCCAATTATATTTTTGATGGAGAATTTTTTGCCATAATCCCTTTTTGGGGATGAGGTTCCATGCCCCTTTAACATCCAATGCTCAAGGGAAAAGATTCATATCTTTTAATCCTCATCCTCCTTACAATTTTGGTTATGTTAATGTGGTTCATTTTATAAGAGGTATAGTTAGATTATCCTTATTTCATGACCAAATGAAATGAAGGCATAATTTCATGATCTTGTTGAGGACCATCTAAGGAAGAAAAGAAATAGATAACCAGTAAAATGGGATAACTTCTAGAACACTTTTAATAAGCACCAATTTTCCTACCATAGAGATCCATCTGTTACACCATAAATAAACTTGCCTTTATTCTTGTCAAAAAGACACAACTAGTCTTTGGACTGAGGAATAACCCAAAGTATTTGATTCTGGAATCTATAAAAGGGGTAAAAAAGGGAAACAAGATATGTATGAGTTTATTTATGGCCAAACTAAGTGAAATAGATATATGGTAGGTTTCTACAAGTTAATCACCATCTCATTCACTGAAGAGGAATTTCAAGATCCTATCTAAACATTTATTTTCTTATACGGTGCCATTCTCAAATATGAGAATGTCATAAATGAACAAAATATGTGTGAGGTGAGTGGATATAGAAATCTTAACCCATTTTAAATTCCCATTATTAATCTCATGAGCAATATAATCGTTGAATGCTTCCACAATAATAATAAAAATGAGAGGTGATAGTGGGCATCCTTGCCTAATCCCTTGTGAGGGTGTGAAGAAGGTGGACACAGAGCCATTTATAATAACAAAAAAGGAGGACAATTGATAACATTATTTGATCTAATTAATAAAGAGGGGAGAAAACCCCATCTAAGTAAGGATGAGCCTAAAGCATTTCTAATTAACTCTATCAAAAACTTTCAAGAGATAATTATTAAGGAGAAAGGTAGGCTTAGATCTAGTTTTAATGGTGTATAATGCCTCCTATGCTATAAAAATGGCATTGTGAATCATCCTATTATCTAGGAAACTAAATTTCTAAGGTGAAATGTGCCCAAATAGGATAGGTTTCAGTCAAGCAACAATGATTTTAGGAATGATATCATAAATTTAATTGTAAAGGGAAATATGTCTAAAGTGGTCAAATTTAGATAAGTATTCTCCCTTAGGGATGTTGGTAATGAAGGTAGAGGTGAATGACACCTGTATTATACTAGTAACACATGATTCATTGAATGTAAGAAGGAGGTTAGACACTATATGATCCCAAAATCCTAATTAGAACTCAATCATCCATCCGTTCGAACCAGGCACCTTGCCAAGTTGAAAAGATTTGAGGGTCAAGTGTAGTTCCTCTAGTGTGATCAGGTAAAGAAGGATATGATTTGATGATTACTCACCCAACCATCAGAAAAGAGGCAACCACCATAATTTAATTGATGTTTTCCCTTGGTTGCTTTGTAAATATCTATCAATAGTGAGTAATAATTACCTTTGAAATAGTATATAAATCCATGAAATCATCTCCATTATTGTCATTGATGTTCTAAATGGTGTTTTTTTATTATAGTTACATAACTTGCCTATGGAAAAACTTTGTGTTATCATCACCCTCAGCTAACCAAGTAGCTTTACTTTACATCGTCCACTTGGCCTCTTGCCAATATAATAATCTAGCTTTTTCATCCTCTAATGTGTCAATTTCTCTAAGGGTTTCCTCCTAAAAGTCATCCTATTAGTAATATTCTAAGAAAACATATATATTGTCTTTGACCTGATATAATTTGGACACACTATCCTCATATTTGAATTTTGCCTAGCTTTTAGTGGCATATTTTGCTTTAATAATATTCTGTTGCAGGTTGACCATATCATGGTCTTCACTTCCTTGTGTGTGGAGAACCCAATAGTTCATAATTAACTCCATAAATTCCTCATAACACATCCATTGAGGATTAAATTTGAAGGGAGTTGGTGGCTACTTAAGACCCCTGAAAAGTTCAATCAAAATACTATTATGATCAGAGGTGTACAATTTCAAAGTAGTAGCCTTGAATGATTTTATTTGGAATATGAGACCCTCATTTATCAAATACCTATCCAATCTTTTTGAGATTCCATGATACCTAGAGATATGATTAGACCAAGTGGGATCTATACTCTAAGGGGTAGCGTCTACCCAACTATGTTGATCCATGTAGCTTAGGAAGAAATATTCTAGGGGATCTTGTTGTGCTTGTTCATCCCATACATCATTAAGGTGAGTGGTGAAATTTAAGTCACCACCAAAGATGAGGTGTGGTAGTTGAAAAATGCCTAAGTTCTCAAGATCCAAGCAAAAATATTTTCTTAGCTAAGAGGGGGCATAAAAATTTAAGATATCAAGCATCATATTTAGCTCCTTTAAGAAGAAAATACCCAAAATGTAGTTAGTGGCTTGAAGAGTGGATCTCATTTCCATGGAGTTCAAACCTAAAGCCAATCTACCCAAATTTCCTAATGAGTTTTTGGTGATGAAAAACCAATTTGAAAGACATGTTTGTATTGAGAGTTCATCATCACACATAGTTCATTATAGAGTACTAGGCTTTTGTCTAAATATAAGACACTTCAAGGAGAATTGCTTTGAGGCTGCCCTAATGCCTCTGATATTATGGGATGTGATTAAAATTTATGCACCTTTTTGGGGGATGCTATGCTAAGGGCCCCATTTAAGGTGATTTTTTTCCCAATTAAGACATCTCATTCCACTTTAATTTATGCATGATTAAAATTTGAGCATCTTACTCTACTAACTAGAATAATATATATGTTGGATGTTTCCAACCCTCATTTCTACTAAAATGATAAAGATCAATGATGGCATGATTTTTTGTGAGATTGTGTCATATAACTCCTATCAAATTATTGACTGGAATCATTAGAAATTGTACATGGGTAGTCCATCCATTTTTGAGACCCAATCTTCTCCTTCCCTTTTGAGGGATTTGATGGGGAGGGAAAGTAATCTATTTGTAAAGTAGCCTCCTATGGAGTGGTGATATGAGAAGTAGTCACTACCTAAATAAGGTTTTTCTCCATCCATATCAAAATTTCTAGTCTTTTGGTTCTCTATTGTATAGGATATTTATCTCATGAGACAAAACATATATTTGTTTACCACCCAAAAGATTATTATTTGTGACTATATGATTACCTTTGGCCATGATAGAAGGTAGAGTGGGTGGATTTTCTTTTCATTACATAGGATCCTTATCCCATATATTGAGAGGGAGCATGCTATGATACTCTAAGTTTAAAGTATCTAAGATATAATATGAGCTACAAAAATCCTTTGATGTTGACCGATCTAAAATTTTGAATGAGTTTTATTTATCCCTTTGCTCCACCTTTGTATGAATCAAATAATTATTAGTCACTTCTTCCCTCTCTTTTAATGTTTTGGTTTGTTCCTTAAATAGTTTTAGGATAATGATCTCATTTACAGTCTCATTTTGATTTAAACTAGTTAAATTTGGGAGGGTGGATGATGATGGACATTTAAAGTCATCTCTCCACTCATAATTTTGTAAATGCTTAAAAAAATAGTAAGAAAAGGAGAAATACCTTTTTTACCATATGATCATGTCATATTGAAGGTATTATTCAAATAAAATTGATAGTACAAAGTCAACCAATCTCCATGACCATTGTATCCTATGCTCTGTCAATGCTTGCATTAGTATTTGATGTTAAGACCTCAATAGACACTAGCCTGTATTACTTTATTAATGGGAGAAAATCTATATTTTATTGATATAGTATATTCCTTTGGGAGATAAAAAGGGTTTCTCTTCCACCTTTGTTGAGGGAAACATGCCTTCAGGTGGCCATATAAGTGGCACTAGGAGCATATGAATGACACATTTTTATAATCAAGGATTTTTAAAAATTGAAAGTCCCATGCAATGATCTTAATATTATCAGGAAGGCCTTGAGTTATATCCATTGTGTTCTATTTGGAGATGGTGTTCAATTTAATTTTGAGAAACTTCCCCATTAAGTCTCCTATGATTTTGAAAATTTATGGCTCCCATAGTTCAATGGGAAAACTAGGGATCTTGACCCAAATAGCCATCATTTTGACATATTCCCTATTTAGATCAAAGATTGCAAACCCCTAGTTGTAGTAAGCGTATCTCTACGCCAAACCATGGTCTGTCAAATGAAATCCTCTCATGATACTTTGAATTTATGAAAACAAAGATAATGTATCCATTTTCTCTTTGATGTATTATGGGAGTGTAACCCAAGAAAGAAGCCCAAATGTTTTGTACCCATATCTGAATATCTAAGTCCTTGAAAATCCTATTTTGGAATCACCTAATGAGAGCCCATTTTATATACCTGATAACATTTTATCTAAAAATGATAGGATCAATGAATGCTTACATGGGAAAGGTGGATAGTTTGAAGCATTTTTGCATTTTTATCCTTATGCGATTCTATTTTTCTTTGACTAGTCACTCCTTGTGGTGTGCTTTTTCTATAATTATCTCCTCTAAGATTACCTTGTCAGTGTTTTTTATGGTTATAGGATAACAAATGATATAACCAAAGGATAAATGAAGCCACTATTATTGAAACCCATTGGGACAAAGTATTCCATTTACTATGTCGTCCTACTCTAATTAACCAAGATCTATTATAAAATGGTCAATAATTGGTAAGGTGTTGGGATTTCATCCATCTTGCAAAGAGATTTTTGCCTTGCCATCATCAAAAACATCATCATATATGTATTTATGTATGCATGTATGCATGTATTGGACATTGAGTTATATATGTCATTATCTATCTTTATAAGATGCTATGAGGATTTGAATGTAATATTTTACAATAATTACATGTGTTATATGAAAAATTTAAAATGTATGTTATATATAATATTACTACACATGGTGTTTTGGATCAATTTATTTTTATATGAATAATTGTTGGCACAATTTATTCAATCCTTCAAATCAAAAGGGGGCATCTATCAAAGCATTTTAAAAGTAATTTCATATTGAATTTTAGGTATGCAAAATTTTTAGGGTACTATCACAGTGAAAGTTAGGCAATTCCACTTGAATCAAAGCATTATCTACTTTCATGATAAAAAAAAGTAGGAAGAAGGTTAACAAAAATCCAAAAGAAATGGTGGCTATGTCTAACACTTGTCAGGAAAGAGTTCAATCCAACTAATTAGAATAGGATAAAATTTTTACATTATTAAAATATTTAGTTTGATAAAAATAATGCAAATTAATTATTATGCTCATTTAATTTTCAAAAATTCAAAAAAATATAATAAGCATATATGGCATTGATTGTTTGTTGGTGATTGGCCATTGTTGATAGGTATCCTAAAGTTTGTAAAGTAGAAAAAGATGTGGATGAAGGCATGACATAAAAGCTTCATCTTCCTCTTCTTATGACAAGTAAAGGTACACATGTCAATAATTCATCATTTTAATTTGACACACACATGTAACACTCACATACACCCATCAAAGTAGTAGCTGTAGACACTCAATTTTGGTAAAATCATTATTACATTTTTTTTGGAATTGTTTTGTGCACATGGGTCATCACTTTGAATTAGGGAATTATAGACACTTTTTTATTGTTCTTATTTTTTTGTCGATTGTTTGTTTTTTTATCATGCTCATGGGAATGTTTTCACCATCCTCTTTCTATTTGTGTTTATTTCTTCCTCTGTGACAAGACCGATGGTTTGTTGATCCTACCTTAAGCAAAATATATGATTCTATTCATCCTATCTTTTTTTTGGACCCTTTAATCTATGGTCATGTTTATTTAGTATTTGGATCCATTTATAACTTATTTCCCTTTATTTTTTAGCTCTTGATTACCAATATCTCTTTAATTCAAACTATGAGAAATCTATATTTACAAATCATCTATAAGCATTGTAAGATATCTTTGAATCTTAAAGTATCCAAAAATTAGTGAGAAAAATAATTATTGAGATTTTATTCAAGTTTCTAATTTATTCATTCATATTAAAGTATAATAACACTCTACATTGATTTATATTCGCTCAAAAACTTGCATTACATCTTGTACCAAAGTTGACTTAAGTGAATGTGCATGTAGTTGCATCTCACACTTAGGGAGAGAAGGAAAAGTTTCCTCTCTCAAAATTTCCATTCACATTGTACATAAATTATGAGGGGTCTAATTTTACCATGTGGGATATGTAGTTCCAACCCCACCTTAGTGGTTTCCTAATCCAACTATTTAGTCCCTTATCTTTTTCTCTAAGATATTATGGAAAAATAGGTTAAAGATATTGAAAGAATAAATTATGCAAAATTTCTACCAATTCAATGAAATACAAGTATAGGCAGGTGTAACATCCCCACTATGATCTACCTAGAAATGCATAATTTTTTTAACTTAACACATAAACCAAAATATATTACCTATGAGAATATAACAGAGATCAAATAAAGTATTCAAGCATAATAATAACACAATGCATATTACATCACTGATCTCTAATATCATGAGAGTATATCATAATGCAAATAAAGAAAGTAATTATAATGACTCAACCATAGATGATACATATCTACAGTCACCATTGTCAGTGTAAAATAATAAGTAATTACAACTCATCATGAAAATTTTCAATAATAAGTACAACATAATGTATGTAAAGATACATGGCTTCCTTAGAGCATAGTTCTCAAACTTTAAGTATATGTGGCAATCTCAAGTGTCATCTCGATAAGTAGTATTGTTGTGGGAATGGAGAGAATCATCTAAGCACTTTTTCACACTAATCACAAACCAATGATCCCTTGTACTAATCCCATCAGGAAATGGACCTCCCTTTATAGATGAGTAGATAGTGATGGTGCAAGAATGCAAAGAAACAAGTACCTATGTGGTGTATGATTTCTAAACTAAGCATGTAGTATATCATAAAAAACTTGATATATTATAAGATATCACACATACATGTAAACTATACTTATGAAATGATAATGTATCACTAAACATACTTTGGCCAAAGCTTTAAAAATAGTAATATGAAAGTGATCTATAGATCAGTTAAAATCATACACACCACTTGATCAGACTGACTTCATCTGAAAGTGTAATGCTAGTAAGCTAGTGAAGTCTATCTCACTCCTTACTATACATTAGCAATATAGATTGGTCAAATAAAATTCAACCATAAGATTCATATAATTTACATCCTATTAGAAAACACATCATGTAACATGCTAAACATATGATTTATTACAACATATATTTATTCTATCAAACATATGCATGAATCTTACATTATTTTCTATCCCATACTAGAAATGATGTCTACATTTTATACCATCTAGGTAAATACACAATTAACTATAGATTTCAAATAATACAATTTATTTTCGGTTTAACTACACCTTATGATAACCTATATTACCACAATCTATTTTTTTAAGCATAACTACTAAGCATTGAAAAAAAACTAATTAAGTAGTCATAAATACATAGAAACACACATTCGTATTCAATATCTAGAAAAACCAAAACTTCATTTTCTTGAAAACATAAGAAATCTAGTTTAGTATTTGTTTTACATTTAGGGGTTTACATGAAAGAATTTGTAAAGTTATTTATAGTAATTCCTTTAATTCATTTAATCCTCCACCCAAGGACTATAATCACAAGAATATATCACTATGTTTTAAATATGCTAATAGTTACATTCACCCTAATTTATTACATTCAACAACCTGTAGCTTATTCTAATATTATTTTGACATCACTTGCTTTTAAATCACAAATTATATATGATAAGCTACCCATACTTATCATGATAAACACTCTGATGATTTTTCTACCCTCTGCATGTCTTATTTAAACTTGTAAAAGTTTTTCAATGTATTAATCTCATATAGTACCTATAGTTAAACATATTCCAAAAGAAAATCTTATGAGATTATCACATAGTTCACATAATGAAAAGGAGTTAACAACTGAGCTTAGACAAACTAGAAATCTCTATAAGATTTCCTAAATTTTAATTAAATGTTTATGATGGAAGAATAACCAATACTATGCTCAATGTCTCACAACCATCTCAACTATAGAACATAATCATTATTTGGAAAAGGGACCATTTTACCAAACACATCATTAAATATACTTAGAGAAACGTATTTATGAGTTGATATCCCATATCATAACTATAGAAAAACACATATATACTTAGTGTTTGATATATTATACACCATTATGTGATATTAATATTACCTATTAAATATAAAGATCCCTTTTTTTAACATGACTATGCTATATTTTTATTTTGATGGAATATAAAACCTTTTTCCAAGGTAAAATATTTAGCTATATATGGTGATGCCATATTTATTGCAATGATTGGCCAATAAAATATTTTCCTATAAATTTATGGATAAATCAATTAACTGGTAATATTAACCATATATAAACAAATTTCTATTAATTTATAGCAATGAATTAATAAAAGAACATAGGTAGGGTTTTTTTATAGTACAACGATGCCGATCCATTTATAGAATTTTGATTCAATATTACAATCATACTAATTAAATAAACATGATATATGACTTCATAAAACCACTTTATTAACATGATTTTCAGCACGTGTAAGCTCCTTCATATAGTGATGCCTAGCTATGTATGCCACTTACAACTTATAAAATACTGTAGATTAAGGAAGGGAACAATAGTGCCTAAGTTATTAAATTGTAGTGATCCTATTGGGTTTTAATAGTAAAACAATTCAACTATGCTTTCCTAGTTCTCAGTTTTAAACATGCACCTTGATTTCCTATATTAGTTAATGCCTCTACTGATTTCAATGATCTAATAACAATAACCAAGATGGAAAAATCAATAAAGTGACTTCAAATTAATTATACATCAACTCAGTGAGTAGCAAAAGATTAAAAACAATTCCCTGATGACTTGAATAAATCCATCATTCCACAGATTAAAATAGTATAGATGCTCCTTGGTATTTTTTACACAGTTTTCTCTAAATATATCCACTTTAAATTTATAGCGACTATAGTAACTTTCATTTTGGTAATACTAAGTATGTGGATATTCATCATGACATAAAACAATAATTAAAATTATGTAATATAAACTAAATCCAATGTATGGGTTGATTATGTTTTCTCTTTTTTTAATTTTCATATTAATATTCTACTTAGACTTTTACCCAACTCAGAACTATGCTCTACTATTGGGTCACCATCCCAAACAAACTACAATTAACTTTCTGTATGGAGATTTTTAACAATAAAATATTATTTTCAAAATTATTCTATATCATAAATAAGACATCGCCTCAATAATATATGCAAAGAGAAGGTTATTTATTGAATTTGTTCAAGTTTTCTATAGGGCATCTAGATAGAATATTGTTTATAATCTTATTATTTGTATAAACAACAACCATGTTTTTAAAAATAGATAACCATTCTCTTAGAATTCTGATTTAGTCACAAATTACAAACATCTATTTAACCGAGTTTCTAAAACTTAAAATCACACCCAAAAATCTTTCAACATTGATGAATAATTGAAAACACCACCTACCTATTGAATTTACTGATTCTTTATGTCTGTTCTCCCTATATTTCACCTTTGTTTCCTCTTTTAGCCTTCATTTCTTGAATTCATAATATGATCTCTTTTCTTACCCTTTCCATATGTGAAATAGGCGTGGCTTCCTTGCTTTTCTTCTTCTTCTTATTTTTAATATATTTAGCTCTTTTTAAAATTTATAAATTTTAATTATTAATTTTTATTATGTTTTATTATCTTTTTTTTTTTTTTCCTTTTAATGAAATTTCTATTTTTCTAAATATATTTTAATATTAAATGCTAAAATTCCATAATTTTATTAAATTAAATTAACATCCAAATATACTATAGCAAATTTAAATGACAAATTTATAATTACAAATAATCCATATTTTAAATTTATTTTTGCCAAAAACATTCCTACCAACATTAATAATAAAGCATGCCAAACATACAATAAAATTCATTACATTTTTTTTACCTACTATGACAAATATTAGAAAGCAACACTACAAGCAAGTAATAAACACACCATAAACAACTATTTTTAATGCATTTATACCAAGTGCTAACTACTATGGTGTGTACAAGGTTCTCACCAAAACTTTATCAACCTTCGACGTCTCCATCTATGTCACCCTCTTCGATGATTCTCTCCCTATGACATGCTTTGAGAGATGAGTTCTCCTAGGTCCACCTCATAACACGAAGATAATTAGATCATATCACATGATAAACATGTAATTATAAATATATCTGAAACAATACATTAATATACTCAAAATGTAAACGTATACATTAACCATTTCACAGTAAAGAAATCATGTGCCATCATGTATCTAATAAATCTAATACTATCCAATAATAGCATAAATCTCAAGCTTAATAAAAAATATAACCAATATCATATGTGTCCACTATAAACATCCATGAATAATCAAATAGTTTGCTTAACGAGGAATCATGATGCAACGTCCTTCCTTTCTAAAGCTAGTCATCATCCAAGATGACTCTTATTTAAACATATGTTTTGAAATAAAAATATTTTTCAACTAAAAATAACACAATATAATATTATCTAATCAAGAAAATAAATGTGGAAATATCATAAAAACTCATCATAGTCCTCCCATGTAGCACTATCTTCAAAGTATTGGTCCCACTAGACCTTGCACTATAACATCTTTCTGTTATAGAAACAAAGTTTACTTGTGTCAAATATCATGATTGGTTCTACTATGACCACCCTGGGATTCAAAACCTATAAAACATTCTAATCCAACATGTGTAAGATCAATGATATATTTCTTAAGATATGAAACATAGAAGATATTATGTAAAATATCTAGGGCTGGTGGTAAAACAAGCCTATACACTACAGGATTGATCACTTCTAACACCTTGAAGGGTTCCACATATCTTGGTGATAATTTTTTTGACTTCTTGAATTTAATTGAGTTTTTATGTGGATTTATCCAAAAAATACTTTATCACCAATTGCATAGTGCCTTTCTATCCTATTCATATTTGCATAACTATTTTGTCTATCATTGGCCTCAACCAACCTCTACCTGATTAGTCTAAATTTCTCTTTCATCTTTGAGAGCATCTCAGGTTCGAAGACTACCCTATCTAATCTATCCAAACTAATGGGTGTTATGCACCTTCTCCCATAAAGTGACTAAAATGGTGTCATCTTCAATATTGATTGGTATGAGTTATTATATGCAAACTCAACTGATGGAAGATATCTTACTACTTATACTACTGGTCCATGCAATACATTTGAAGGCGATCTTCAATCACCTAATTAACTCTTTTAGTCTACCCATCAGCCTTTAGGTGGTAATTTATACTGAAATTAAGTTGAGTACCCAAAGTTGAATTCAAAGTTATCTAAAACCTCAAAGTTATCTTCAGATCATGATCTGAAATGATCTTCTTTGGTAACCCATACAACCTAAACACTTCCTTTATGAATCTCTTTGTAAGGGTAGGTACATCATCCATCAAATTTCTTGGTATGAAGTGAGTCACCTTTGTTAGTTTGTCAACAACTACCAATATTAATGTGCTTATTCCATGACATTGGTTGATCTGGGCAACAATTTGGGTGACAAGTCTACCCCAATTAATGATAGAACTTTTAAGAGCCATAACTTTTGCACCATAGCTCCAATTGACTCACCGTTTGAACCAGTGGAAAGCTAATAATAAGGGAAACATCATGAAATGAAATTGAGATCCACTTAATGAATTTTGACCCAAAAAAATTAATGGAAGTGCCCTAAATTTCAATTTTAGTAATGCAGTTTAAAAATAGTAAGCTTTTAAAAATAGTAATTCCTCAAATTTTGTATTGTTGTAAATTATGGAAGTCAAATCAATCAATCTACCTCGAGATTGGTGACCTTCAACATTCTCTTCCCACCTTCAAAATATGTATAAATTAAGATGTAACCCAAAATGGAAATTAGACATCTCTTCTCAGAGATAGACATATGTTTGGGTCTGTAAATTTAATCAATAAAACATCTCTTCTCAGAGATATCATTATTTGAATTGTGTTGTTCTTGTTTCTTGAATTATATTTCAACAAAATATTTTGAGTTTTGAATCAGTGGTATCAGAGTAGTTTTTATTTAGAGTGTATGATCTCAAGGATGAGGTCAAATTACAGGAAGCTTAGGTGGAAAATAGATCTAGCAGACTACCGACCTATTCGCTCCAAATGACTTCAAATAGTAGACAACATCGAGACATCTGATCCTTTCAAGGAAATGCTGAATGAAGCCCTCTAATAGTAGCAAGCATAGATGCTACAAAAATTCACTCAAATTCTCTAACAAATCTCGATGGAAAATCATAGCTCCTCATCTACACCCCAACATCCTTTCAGTGCCCCAACACCCTTCAAGGTTCAGGTGAATTTTGATATCCCCATATTTGAAGGCAAAATCAATGCTGATGTAATAGAAAATTGGTTGGATCAATTGTCATCTCATTTTTTTGTAATTAAATTCACTAATAAAGAGAAGATTACTTTTTCTCTTTTGAAAGCATCATTGCTTGTCAAAAATTGGTGGGAAGTATACAAAAAGAGATTCAATGCAAATGATATTGGCCTTGAGGTAGAACCTACCTGGGATGATTTCATAGAAGCTATAAAGGAAGAATACTACCCCATTGGAGCATATGATGATCTATATATAGAATGACAACAACTTCACCAAGGTAAGGAATAGTCTGTTCAAGATTACACTGACATTTTTCATTCTCTATCTGTGAGATTATGCATCCAAGAAAGTGAGAAACATAAGGTTCTCAAATATCGTGGTAGACTAAAATGGTACATACGGGGAGAAATGGAACTCTTCAATTTGGAAACACTTGGTGAGGTGTACAAGTTTGTAGTAAAGATTGAACAAAAGCATGGAAGAATTAATATGAAGAGTTAGCCTTCAAAATGGAAAAGTGAAAAATAAGGTCAAACACGAGGCCAAAATTAGAAGCAAAAGGAAGGAAAGACTGAGAAGTGGTGTGATTATCACAAATTTGGAACTCACTCTAAAGAAGAATGTTGAGCCATCAAGTCCTTGCTTTTTGAGTCACAATCCTCAACATCCACTACTCTACCTCATATAGACCCTACAATTGAAGAGGTTGAAGAAGAGATTATAGATGCTGAGCCCGAAGCCATTGTTGCTTCATCACAAACCCATGAGGAGAGGCTAGACGACAAGGAAAGGTTATTTCACTCTAAATTATGGGTGAAAGGTAAGCCTCTGCATTTCATTCTTGATAGTGGAATTCAAAAGATTTTAATCTCTACTAATGTTATGAAAAGTCTAAATCTATCTGTGAAGCCTCACCCAAAGCCATACAGTATTGGATGGTTGAGTCCAGGGAGAAACCTCTATGTCACCCACCAATGCCTTCTCTCATATGCAATAAAATCTTTCCAAGATGAGGTTTTATGTGATGTGGTCAATCTATATGTTTGTGATCTACTCTTTAGTTAGCCATTCATGTATGATTGACATGGCATCTATGAATCAAGAACTTGAAGGATCACTCTCACTCTTGGAACACGATGCTACAGGGTACTAGAGGTACCACCTTCTACATCTGTCTCTCTGATTAGTGCCAAGAAATTTGCTCTTATGGTGGTCAAGCCACAAGAATCCAAAAGGGCTGATGTTTTATCCCTGACTACACAAACAACACAACAATAGAAGCAAATAGATAACAATCTAAAGAAGTTCATGGCCTTCCATCCACAGACGGATGGTCAAATAGAAATGGTGAACAATCAGGCCCTGCACAGTTTCATAAAGCACAGTCCATTCCAAGTATGCATCAGGAATCAAATTAAAATACAACTACCACACTTGATGACAAATATTGATGTAATGGGGAACATTGCTTCTCAAGGAGGGAGGAACGATACGGGCAATAATTTAGGTGACAATTTGGGTGATGGGTCCACTCCAATTGATGATAGAACTTTTGAGAGCCATAAATTTTGCACCGTAGCTCCAATTGACTCACCATTTGAACTGTTGGAAAGCTAATAATGAGGGTAATTTTGTGAGATGGCATTGAAAACCCAATGGAAGTGCCCCAAATTTCAATTTTAGTAGTGTGGTCTAAAAATAGTAAGTTTCTAAAAATAGTAATTCCTCAAATTCTATATTGTTATAAATCATGGAAATTATATTGTTATAAATCATGGAAGTCAAACCACTCAATACACCTCGATATTGGTGACCTTACACATGCTCCTCTCACCTTAAAAACATGTATAAATTAAGATGTAACCCAAAATAGAAATCATACATCTCTTCTTAGAGATAGGCATATGTTTGGGTCTGTAAATTTGATCAATAAAACATCTCTTCTCAGAGATAGTATTATTTGAATTGTGTTCTTATTTCTTGAATTATCTTTCAACCAAATCTTTTGAGTTTTGGATCATTGGTAACCCTTGGATAAATTCCATGCTGATCACCTACCATTTTAATTTTGGGATATCATGTGGATATAACAATTCAACTGGGTACACATGTTTATCTTTCACTCACTAGCACTCCAGATAACGTGACACAAAATCAGCTATATCTTTCTTGACTCCTTTCCAAAAATATAATGGTCGAAGCTCTGCCATGAGCTTGGTTACACCTAGATGTCTTGAATAAGGGGTATTTTATAATTACCTTAGCATTATGATCTATAGATTCTCTTGATCTTGCACATATGTCCATCTATTATAATTTAATAGACCATCACTCTCCAAACTAAATCCTTTATAATAAGTATTCTTAGCATTCTCTGATAATGCTTTCTTAATTTGATCATAAAATTTATCTCCTGTAGAGAACTTAATCAATCAATCCCTGAGAGTAATCCTGATAGAATCTATAGTTTTTATGTACCTTGTATGACTAAGGGCATCAACTACTCTATTATCTTTGCCTTTAATATAACTAATGTCAAAATCGTAGTCAAACAAAAACTCAAGACAACATCTTTGATGAGCATTTAAACTAGGTTGGGTGAAAATATACTTGAGTCCCAAGTTATCTATCTTGAACTCTAAAGGTTTTCCTAAAAATTAATACCATCACACTTGTAAAGTGTGAATAATCACTATAAGCTCCAAAACATGAGGGGCATAATTCACCTCATATGGATTTATATTTCATGACTCATAAGCCACTACTACACCATCTTGCATAAGGACTCCACCTAGTCCATCCCCTAATGCATCTGTAACCACTAAAAATTAATCATTGGGGTATATAACTCTCAACAATGGTGCTGACATAATCCTTATTTTTAACTCTTAGAAAGCTTCTTCTCATTTCTCTAACCAAACAAATTTATGGTTCCTCCTATGCAAGGAAGTAATTATATTAGCTATCTTGGAAAAGTTCAAAATGAACTTCCTATAGTAGCCTGCTAACCCCATGAAGCTTCTAACCTCATGCACTTTCTTCAGTGCTATGCATTTCATAATGGCTCTAATCTTCCCTAAATCTATTGAGATATCATCTATAGAGATAATGTATCCCAAATACTAGACTCTTTCTTAAAAAATGCACACTTGGATAACTTGCCATACAACTTATGCTTCCATAACCGTTACAAAACCAATTCCAAATATTGAAGGTGTTCCTCTTCATTTTTTGAGTAGATAAGAATGTCATATAGAAAAACTAGCATAAAGTGATCAAGTTAATCTATGAATATGTTATTCATGAGATTCATGAATGTTGTTAGAGCATTTTTTAGTCTGAATAGAAAAACTAGAAACTCATATTGTCTGTACTAATTTTTGAATGCTATTTTTGGAATGTCCTCATCTTGAATTCTCAACTGATGGTATCCCACTGAAAGATCAATCTTATAATTTACTATTATTCCTCATATTTGATCAAAAATATCATCTATATGAGGTAGTGGATACCTGATTTTGATGGTTTCCTTGTTCAATATTTTGTAATCAATACATAGATGAAGGGTACCATCCTTCTTGAAAAAGAAAACTAGTGTACCCCATGGGGACATGCTTGTCCTAATCAACCCTTTAGTCAACAATTCCTAAAGTTGAGCCTTTAGTTCAACCAAATCGATTGTTGTCATCCTATATAGTGCCTTAGACTGTGGTTTTGAACCATGTATAATGTTGATATAAAAATCAAACTCACGTCTAGGTGGAAAACTTGATAATTCTTCTAGAAACACATCATGAAAATATCTAAGAAATGAGTAATCTTTGAGAGGTGGTTATTTAGGTTCCTCCATTTCATTTATCTTGATGATAAATGTTTGGCACCCTTTCCCTTGGGCCTTCTTAAGCTACATAGTTGAAATCTACCTAAGCTTCAACTCTCTCTTCTCACCTTAGATCTATGTTTGATTTATAAAATCATCAAGACACTCAAAATTCTTCAACTAATAGTCAACCTTGGATTTATGTTTTGTAAGCTAGTTGACTCATAAGATCACATCATATGATCCTAGAAGTACTACATATAAATCCATAACTATTGTGAATTTAGGCAACCTAATCTCCACTTCGACTAAACACCTATCAACCATGAATTTTGAGTCATTCCCATACTTTATTGACCATGCATTTATCATTACACTAGTTATTCTAGTTAACTTATCAAGCATCATAGGATATATAAAACATTTAGTGGCTCTAGTATCTATCAAAATGGAAATTGGATGGTCAAACAAAGTACCTAATATCTCAATAGGTAATCCCTGATATTCAACTTATAGATTGCCTACTGCTGTATGAATCCACTATTGAAAAATTCCCTAATGAGGATTGAGACCATTTACCTTTGACTTGTCTTGAGGACAATCATGAGTATAATGATCCTCTCTATAAATGGAAAATTCTCTTGGTGGTCCTTTCCTATCATTCTATTGGTTTTTCTTGAAACCATCTTTGGATCTATTGCCGTATTTCTTATTTATTGAACCATTATTGATCTTAGCATTCTAATTTTTAAACTATTTCTTAGAGTCTCCACTCCTCTACTTCTAATTCTTCTTCTTGAAGTTTGAATTAGAATTTCCAAACCTCTTTTTGAACTTATCCTTGGCTTATGAAAGAGACTTCAGCTTTTGCTAGTGTGTTACCACATTCTTGAAGACCTGGTCCATGGTGGAAGGTCTATGAACATCTACCTCTCCACCAATCTAGGGCCTCAAATCAATGATAAGTTTCTTGATCTTGAACTACTCATCTCTCTGATACTAAGGTACATACTTTAGTAGTTTAGTGAACTACTCCCAGTACTCATTCACTGACATATCACTTTGCTTCAAATTTTAAAAATTTATGAGCTTCTGATCAAAATAAAGTTGTGGGAGCCACTATGATCTAAAAAAAGCCATAAATTGATCCAAAGTGGTGGTGATTGAATTACGGTTCATTTCTAACCTTTTATTGTCCCACCATGTATCTGTCTCACCAGTCAACTGGTATGCTCCCCATACTAACTTGGTGACCTTGGAGTATTGTTTAATTCTAAAATACTTCTCCATCTATATCATCCATGCCTTAGCTCCATCTTGTAGAATAATCCCATCAAACTTAGGTGGGTTCGTCTTCTTCATGTCTCTAGCCAACTCCACAACAACCTAAGCTTTAACATCTTGAGGATTTTTCTACTCAGTCAAATGCTCTCCAGGTTCATCCTATTGTTCTTCTTCCTCGCGACCATGAACCACCTACTCCAAAGTTATAATCCAATCTCTAATCTCATTCATAACTATGAGAATTTAATCCATCTTTACTGATTGTTCAATGACAAATCAACTAAGATTAAATGGAGGGTTGTTATCATTAGCATTTGAAGGATCCTCTCTAGAAACTCTCATTTTCACCATCCTTCTTTATATCAATAGAATGATATGAAAATGTTAGTGGATTCATTAGGTCCTAGAGTTTGAGCCATAGCTATGATACCACATGTAACATCCCCACTGGGATCTATCTAGAAATATGTAAATTTTAATTAAATGTTTACAATGGAAGAATAACCAATACTATGCTCAATGTCTCACAACCATCCTGACTATAAAACATAATCATTATTTAGAAAAGGGATCATTTTAACAAACACATCCTTAAGCATAATTAGGGAAACGTATTTATGAATTGATATCCCATATCATAACTATAGACACACACACACACACACACACACATAGTGTTTAATTTATTATACACCATGATGTGATATTTATATTATTTATTAAATATAAAGCTCATTTTTTTAAATATAACTATGATTTATTTTTATTTTGATGGGAATATAAAACCTTTTTCCAAGGTAAAAGCTTTAGCTATATATGGTGATTCCATATTTATTACAATGATTGGCTAATAAACTCTTTTCTTATAAAGTAATGGATAAATCGATTAACTAGTAATATTAACCATATAGAACCAAGTTTCTATTAATTTATAGTAGTGACTTAATAAAAGAACATAGGCTGGGGTTTTTATAGTACGATGATGCCTAGCAATTTATAGCATTTTGATTCAAGTTTGCAATCATACTAATTAAATAACTAGGATATATGACTTCAACAGACCACTTTATTAATAGAGTTTTCAATATGTGTAAGTTATTTCATATAGTGATGCCTAGCTATTTATGCCACTTACAACTTATAAAATACTACAGATTAAGGAAGGGAACAACAATACCTAAGTTATTAAGTTGTAGAGATTATAGTGGGTTTTAATAGTAAAATAATTCAACTACGCTTTCCTAGATTCTTAGTTTTAAAATTGACACTTGATTTCCTATATTAATCAATGCCTTTACTAATTTCAACGATCTAATAATAATAACTAGGCTGAAAAAATTAATAAAGTGACTTCAAATTAATTATACATTGACTTAGTGAGTAGCAAAGGATTAACAACAATTACCTGGTGACTTGAATAAATCTATCATTCCACATATTAAAATAGTATAGATGCCCCTTGGTATTTTTTACATGACTTCCTCTAAATGTATCCACTTTAAATGTTTAGTGACTATATTAACTCATATTTTGGTAATACTAAGTATGTGGATATTCATCATGCCATAATATAGTAATTAAAAGTATGTACTATAAACTATAGCCTATGTATGGGTCAATTATGTTTTCTCATTTTTTTTCTTTTCTTATTAATATTATACTTAGACTTTTACCCAACTCAGAACCGTGCTCCACTACTGGGTTGTTATCCCAAACAAACTACAGTTAACTTTCTATATGGTTGTTTGTAACAATAAAATATTATTTTAGAAATTATTCTATATCATAAATAAGACATCACCTGAGTATTACATGCAAGGAGAAAGTTTTCTATTTAATTTGTTCAAGTTTCCTATAGGGCATCTAGGTAGAATAATGTTTATAATCCTATTATTTGTATAAACAATAACCATGTTTTTAAAAATAGATAACTATTCTCTCAGAATTCTAATTTAGTCACAAATTACAAACATCTATTTAACCAAATTCCCAAAACTGAAAGCATACCTAAAAATCCTTCAACATTGATAAATAATTGAAAACACCACCTAACTTTAAAATTTATTGATTCTTTGTGTCTGTTCTCCCTATGTTGTGCCCTTGTTTCCTCTTCTGGCCTTCTTTTCTCCAATGCATAATATGATCTCTTTTCTAACTCTTTCCTTATGTAAAATAGGCACAACTTCCTTGCTTTAGTTTTTTTTTTTGGTTTTGTTATTTCTAATATATTTAGCTCTTTTTAGATTTTCTAAATTTTAATTTTAATTATTATTATTATTATTATTATTATTATTATTATTATTATTATTATTATTATTATTAATTTTTTTTTTTTAAGCCTAGTAAACTTTTTAACGTGACCGACAGTGCTGGCTAGACACGCCTAATACTGGTACTATGGGACGGGGGGAGATTAGAACTTGAGACCAGCAGAGCCGCAACGGAAATACTTAGCCAACTAGGCTTGGGCCCTCGCCCATTTTTTTTTTTTTATGTTTCATTATCTTTTCTATTTTTTCCTTTTAATGAAATTTCTATTTTTTAATATATTTTAATATTGGATGTTAAAACTCCATAACTTTATTAAATTAAATTAACATTCAAGTATACTATAGCAAATTCAAATGGCAATTTCAGAATTAATAATAATTCGTATTTGAAATTTATTTTTGCCAAAAATGTTCCTATTAGCATTAATAACAAAACATGCTAAACACGCAAAATAATTCATTACGCTATTTCTACCTACTCCAGCAAATCAAAGAAAATAACACTCCAAAAAAGTAATAAACACACCATAAGCAAATATTTTTAATGCATTTCTAGCATGTGTTTTGTGTAGGGTTCTCACCAAATCTTTGTCGACCTTCGACGTCTCCATCTACATCACCTTCTTTGGTGATGCTCTCTCTCCAACATGCTATGAGGGATGCATTCTCTTGGTTCCACCTCACAAAACATAGGTAATTAGATCATATCACATGATAAACATATAATAATGAACACATTTAAAATAATAAATTAATATGCTCAAAATGTAAATGTATACATTAACTATTTCACAGTAAATCAATCATTTGCTATCATGTATCTAAGTAATATTTTACTATCCCATAATAGCATAAATCTCAAGATTAGTCAAAAATATGACCAATATCATATGTGTCCATTATAAATATCTATGAATAATTATCAAAGAACCAAGATGCAACATCCTTCCCCCTAAAGCTAGGCATCATCCCAGATGACTCTTATTCAAACATATGTTTTGAAATAAAAATATTATTCAACTAAAAATAACATGGTATAATAGTATCTAATAAAACAAATAAATGTGGAAATATCTTGAAGAACTCATCATGGTCCTCCCATGTAGTACTATCCTTAGAGTATTGGTCCCACTAGACCTTACACTGTGACATCTTTCTGTTCTGCAAACAAAGTTTGATTATGTTAATTACCCTAATTGGTTCTACTGTGACCATCCCAAGATCTAGAACTTACAAAACATTCCAATACAACACATACATAGGATCAATGATATATTTCTTAAGATATGAAACATGCAATACATTATGTAAAAAAACTAGGATTGGTGGTAAAGCAAGCCTATACGCTACAAGATTGACCACTTCTAACACCTCGAAGGGTCCCACATATCTTGATGAAAATTTTGTTGACTTCTTGAATTTTATCGAGCTCTTTTATGGTTTTAGCCATAAAAGTACTTTATCACCAACTACAAAGTGCATTTATGCCCTATTCAGATCTACATAACTCTTTTGTTTCTCATTGGTCTCAGCCAACCTCTACTTGATTAGTCTAAATTTCTCTTCCATTTTTGAGAGCATCTCAAGTCCAAAGACTACCGATTTCTCTAATTTTTACTAAGGAGCATCCTACACTTTCTCCCATAAAGTGCCTCAAATGGTGCCATCTTTAACACTAATTGGTATGATTTGTTATATGCAAACTTTACCAATGGAATATAGTCTTACCACTTATACTATTGTTCCATGTAATACATTCGAAGGAGATCCTCAAGCACCTAATTAACTCTTTCAATCTACCCATCAGTCTCTAGATGGTAAGTTATACTAAAATTAAGTTGCATACCCAAAGTTGAATCTAGAGTCATCCAAAACCTCAAATTCATCTTGGGATCATGATAAAAAATGATCTTCTATAGAAACTCATGCAACCTATACACTTCCTTTATGAATCTCTTTATAAGGGTAGGTGCATCATCTGTCAAATTGCCTAGTATGAAGTGATCCACATTGGTTAGTTTGTAAAAAATTACCAAGATCATATCATGCCTATTTTGTGGCATCGATAGCCCTTGGATAAAGTCTATGCAAATCACCTACCATTTTCACTTTGGGATATCACGTGGATATAATTATTTAACTAGGTGCACATGCCCAACTTTTACTTGTTCATACTCCAGACAATGTGACACAAAATTAGCTACTTCTTTCTTGATTCTTTTCCAAAAATATAGTGGTATAATCCCTACCATGATCTTGGTTATACTTGGATGTCCTGAATAAGGGGCATTATGCAATTCCCTTAATATTATGATCCATAGATTCTCTCAATCTTGCACATATATCCATCCATTGTAACACAATAAACTATCCTTATCCAAACTGAATCCTTTGTACCAAGGATTTTAAGTATTTTCCAATAATGATTTCTTGATTTGATCATAAAATCCATCTACTCGAGAGAACTCAATCACCTAATCCCTGAAAGTACTCTTGATAGTATCTATAGCTTTTATGCACCTTTTATGATTGAGGGCATCGACTACTCTATTCTCCTTACCTTTGATATAACTAACATCAAAATAATAGTCAGAGAAGAACTCAAGCCAATGTCTCTAATGAACATTCAAATTAGGTTGGGTGAAAATATACTTGAGTACCAAACTATCTATCTTGAGCTCAAAAGGCTTTCCCAACATATAATCCCACCACACTTGCAAATCATGAACAATTGTTGCAAGCTCTAAATCATGAGGGGCATAATGCACCTCATATGGCTTTAGCTTTCATGTCTCACAAGTCACTACTATATCATCCTACATAAAGAATCCACCTAATCCATCCCCTCATGCATCCATAACCACTAAAAATTGACCATTGGGGTTTCGAACTCTCAACAATGGTGTTGATATAAGCCTTCTTTTCAACTCTTAGAAATATTCTTCTCACTTATCTGGCCAAAAAAATCTATGGTTATTCCATTTCAAGGAAGTAATTGGATTAGCTATCTTGGAAAAGTTCAGAATAAACTTCTTATAGTATCTTGGTAACCCCATGAAGCTTCTGACCTTATACATATTCTTTGGTGTTGTCCATTCCATAATGGCTCTAATCTTCCCTAGATCTACTGAGATACCTTGTATAGAGATAATGTGTCCTAAATACTAGACTCTTTTTTGAAAAAATGCACACTTGGATAACTTACCATATAGCTTATGCTTCCATAACCATTGCAAAACCAATTCATAATGTTGAAGGTGTTCCTCTTCATTCTTTGAGTAGATAAGAATGTCATCTAGGAAAACTAACATAAAGTGATCAAGCTAATATCTGAATATGATATTCATGAGATTCATGAATGCTTCTGAAGCATTTGTCAGTCCAAATGGTAACAATGTAAACTCATTGTGCCTATACCAAGTTCTAAATGTTGTTTTTGAAATGTCCTCATCCTGAATCCTCAATTGATGGTATTTCACTTGAAGATAAATCTTAGAAAATATTGTTTTTCCTCACATTTTATTAAAAAATGATCTATATGAGGTATCAAATACCTATTTTGAATGGTTGCCTTATTCAACATACTATAATCAATGCATAGTTGAAGGGTACCATCCTTCTTGACAAAGACATTCGATGTACCCCATGGTGACATGCTTGGAATAATCAAACCATTATTAAACAATTATTAAATTTGAGACTTTAGTTTAACCAAATCAGTGATTACCATCCTCTACAGTGCCTTAGACTATGGTTTCAAACTAGGTATAATGTCGATAGAAAAATCAAACTCCCATCTAGGAGGCAAACTTGATAATTCTTATGGAAACACATCATGAAAATATCTAAGAAATGGGTAATATTCAAGACATGGTTCTTTAGGTTTATCCATTTGATTTATATTGATGATAAATACTTAACACCCTTTCCCTTAAGCCTTCTTAAGTTGCATAGCTGAAATTGCCTGAGTTTCAACTCTCTCTACTCACCCTGGATCTAGGTCTAATTTTTGAAATCATCAAGACACTCAATCTTATTCAAGTAAAAATTAACTTTGGTTTTATGTTTTATAAGCCAATTAAATCCTAAGATCACATAATATGATCCTAGAGGTGATACATACAAATCCACAACTATTATGAATTTAGGCAACCTAATCTCCACTTCGACTAAACAACTATCAACCATGACTATTGAATCATTCCCATACTATATTGACCATTCATTTGACATTACACTAGATCTTCTAGTTAGCTTAATAATCATCCTAGGATATATAAAATATTTAGTGTCTCAACTATCTATCAAAATGGAAACTGGATGGTCAAATAAAGTACTTGATAGCTCAATAGGTAATGCTTGATATTCAGCCTATCGATTGTCAACTGCTACTGAAAAATACCATGATGAGGATTAAGACCCTTGACCTTTGACTTTTATTGAGGACAACCATTAGCCTAATGATCCTCTCTAAAAATGAAACATCTACCTACTAGTCCTTTTCTATCATTTTGTTGGTTTCCCTTGAAACTGTCTTTGGATCCATTGCCCTATTTTTTATTTTTTGAAACATTGTTAAACTTGGCATTCTAATTTTTAAACTATTTCTTAGAGTCTCCACTCTTCTATTTCCAATTTTTCTTCTCGAAGGTTGACTTAGAATTTCCAAACCTCTTCTTTAACTTATCCTTGGCCTACAAAAGAGACTTCAACTTTTCCTCTTGTTTGACCACCTTCTCAAAGACCTGGTCCATGGTGGAAGGTCCATGAACATTTACCTCTCCACCAATCTAGGGCCTCAAACCCATGATAAAATTTTTGATCCTGAACTACTCATCTCTCTAATGTTGAGGTATGTGCTTCAATAGTTTAGTGAGCTACTTTTACTCATTTACTGACATATCACCTTGCTTCAGATTTTGAAAATCTTTGAGCTTCTAATCAAAATAAATATGTGGGAGCCACTATGATTTGAATAAAACAAAAAACTAATATTAAGAGGTGGTGGCAAAATTAAGGTTCATTTCCAACCTTTTTTTAGCCTACCTCATAGCTACCTCACTAGCCAACTAGTATGCTCCCCATATTGCCTTGATGACCTTGAAGTAGTTTCAAATTTCAAAATACTTCTCCTTATTTGTCAATTATGCCTCAAATCTATCTCCTAGAATAGTCCCATCAAACTTAGGTGGGTTCATCTTCTTCATGTCTTTGGCCAACTCCATAACAACCTAAGCTCTAGCATCCTAAGGATTTTCCTACTTAAATGGATACTCTTTAGGTTCATCTTGTTGTTCTTCTTCCTTATGACCATGAACCACCTACTCCAAAGCTATAATCCAATCTTTGGTCTCATTCATAACTATGATAATCTGATGGATCTTTGTTAATTATTCAATGACAAATGGGCTAGGTTGAAATGGAGGGTTACTATCATTAGCATTTGAAGGACCCTCTATAAAAACTCTTGCTTTCACCATCCTTCATTATATAATCATAAGGATATAAAAATGTTAGTAGACTCATTAGGTCCTAGAGTTTGAGTCATAGCTTTGATACCACATGTAACATCCCCACTGAGATCTACCTAAAAATGCATAAATTTTAATTAAATGTCTATGATGGAAGAATAACCGATACTATGCTCAATGTCTCACAACCGTATAGAACATAATCATTATTTGGAAAAGGGATGATTTAACAAACACATACTTAAGCATAATTAGAGATACATATCTATGAGTTGATATCCCATATCATAAGTATAAATAAACATATATAAACTTAGTGTTTAATATATTATACACCATGATGTGATATTTATATTACTTATTAAATATAAAGCTCCTTTTTTTTTTAACAAGACTATGCTATATTTTTATTCTGATGGGAATATAAAACCTGTGTTCAAGGTAACAGATTTATCTATATATGGTGACATCATATTGCAATGATTGGCCAATAAACTATTTTCCTATAAAGTCATGGATAAATCAATTAACTAGTAATATTAACCGTATACAACCAAGTTTTTATTAATTTACAATAGTGATTTAATAAAAAAACCTAGGCAAGGGTGTTTATAGTATGACGATGCCTAGCCATTTATAGCATTTTTATTAAGGTTTACAACCATACTAATTAAATGATCAGGATCTATGACTTCAGTGAACCACTTTATGAACATGGTTTTTAACATGTGTAAGCTCCTTCATATAGTGATGCCTAACTATGTATGTCACTTACAACTTATAAAATATTGTAGATTAAGGAAGGGAACAACAATGCCTAAATTATTAACAATGCCTACATTATTAAATTATAGCGATCATATTGGGTTTTAATAGTAAAATAATTCAACTATGCTTTCTTAGCTTCTCAGTTTTAAAATTGCACCTTCATTTCCTATATTAGTCAATGCCTCTGCTTATTTCAATGATCCAATAACAATAACCAAGATAGGGAAATAAATAAGGTGACTTCAAATTAATTATACATTGACTCAGTGAGTAGCAAAGGATTAACAAAAATTACTTGATGATTTGAATAAATCCATCATTTCACATATTAAAATTGTATAGGTGCCCCTTGGTATTTTTTACATGGTTTCCTTTAAATATATCCACTTTAAATTTCCAGCGACTATAATAACTCACATTTTGGTAATACTGAGTATGTGGATATTCATCATGCCATAATATAGTAATTAAAAGTATGTACTATAAACTAAATCTGATGTATGGGTCAATTATGTTTTCTCTTTTTTTATTTTCTTATTAATATTATACTTAGACTTTTACCCAACTTAGAACCGTGCTTCGCTGTTGGATCACAATCCCAAACAAACTAAAGTTAACTTTCTGTATGGCTATTTATAACAATAAAATATTATTTTTGAAATTATTCTATATCACAAATAAGACATCAACTCGGTAATACATGTAAGGAGAAAGGTTTCTATTGAATTTGTTCAAGTTTCTTATAAGGCGTTTAGGTAGAATATTATTTATAATCCTATTGTTTGTATAAACAACAACCAAGTTTTTAAAAATAGATAACTATTCTCTTAGAATTATGATTTAGTCACAAATTACAAACATCTATTTAATCGAGTTCCCAAAATTGAAAAACATACCCAAAAATCCTTCAACATTGATGAATAATTGAAAACACCACCTACATGTTGAATTTATTAATTTTTTGTGTCTGTTCTCCCTATGTTGTGCCCTTATTTCCTCTTCTGTCCTTCCTTTCTCCAATGCATAATACAATATCTTTTCTAACTCTTTCCTTATGTAAAATAGGCGCAGCTTCCTTACTTTATTTTATTTTTCTTTTTTTTAAATATATTTAGCTCTTTTTAGATTTTCTAAATTTTAATTTTTTAATTTTTATGTTTTATTAATTTTTCTATTTTTTCCTTTTTATGAAATTTATATTTTTTAATATTGGATGATAAAACTCCGTAATTTTATTAAATTAAATTAACATCCAAATATATTATAGTAAATTCAAATGACAATTTTAGAATTATAAATAATCTATATTTTAAATTTACTTTTGCCAAAAATATTCCTACTAGTATTAATAATAAAATGTGATAAACACGTAAAATAATTCATTATGATATTTATACCTACTCTGGCAAACCATGAAAATAAACACTCCAAACAAGTAATAGACACACCATGAACAATCATTTTTAATGAATTTATACCATGTGCTAGCTATTGTGGTCTGTTCAAGGTTCTCACTAGGTCTTTGTCGACCTTCGACATCTCCATCTACATCACCCTCTTCGATGATGCTCTCCCTCTGGCATACTTTGAGGGATGAGTTATCTTGCATCCACCTCAAAACACATAGGTAATTAGATCATATCACATGATAAACATATAAATGATAAACATATAAAAATAAATATAATTGAAAAAATACATTAATATGCTCAAAATGTAAATGCATATATTAACCATTTCATAGTAAAATAATCATGTACCATCATGTATCTAAGCAATATTCTACTATTCCATAATATCATAAATCTCAAGCTTAGTCAAAATATAACCAATATCATATGTGTCTACTATAAATATCTATGAATAATCAAATAGTTTGCTTAGCGAGGAATCAGGATGCAACATGTATGACATCTAGTGGCACATAAGCACAAAAAAATCCAAGTTCTTAAAATAATTTTAGGATATGATCGATGCAACATGATATGAATGATGGTCAAAATAAGATACCAATAATCCCATCCAAAGTGTGATCAACATAGGTACCAATCCTATCATTGCATAATTAGATGACTAGATTTTGTACATAGGCATTTATAGACATACCCAGTCCATATTCACCCATATAAATCCATAAAAATTCAAGTTCTAATCACTCCATCAAATTTTATCTATTTTTAAGTTCAATTATTAATTTAGTATTTTACATTTGCATTTTTACTATTTTTAACTATTAAGGTAGATTTGAAAGTATTATTTTGCATTTTTGAATGGAATATTTCCCTATGCACTGATTTTGCCTTAATTATTATGGTATTACACCAAAATAAAAATAGGATGAATCACTTACATAAACTAAAATGGCAGTTCTACTAATCTCATTAGATAAATACACATATTAGTTAAGGGCTTCAGATTTTCATTGTTGAAATTTTATGGCTGTGGGGATATTTCAAACTAAATTTGTTATAACATCAATAAATTCTCTTAGTCTAACATACTCTACCCCAATCATTAATTTAGTATTTTTATATTCTTCTTAGTAGGTCAACATTTCTTGATTTCTTTTGAGTTTATTACACATAATAATAAACCACTCTTAACTTGACATCTTCTATAAATGGGTTGAGGTTCTAATGATAAAAATAAAAATGTGTTGATAGAATTCACATAAAAAATAATTAATCTTAGGTGGACTAGAGAAAAATGTGAGATAGAAAGTATAGGAAGTATCTATTATTTCAGATAAGCCACAAGTCAAGTTACTAATATGAATTTTTCACCATTGATCCTTCACGTAAAGGGAATACACCCTTTTAGATGGTCTACATCCAAACATATTGATTGAAAATTGGCATATCTTTTCTATGTTAGTTTTGAAGCCATTGATAACCATATATTTATTTTGTAATTCATCAAGCTTATCTTCTACCTGCCTCTACAAAACTCTCTTTTCCTCATGGATTTTGTGGATATATTCTTGCATGGTGTCATAAAGATGACACCATTCTCCCTTTAAATTTTGTATTTCCCTATTGTGATCAACTTTATTAATAACATCAATAAAGAGGTTAAATTTTATGTTTTGTAGGCACAAAGGTTTTTGTATAAACTATCATAAAGGACCTAAAATCAAGGGATCAGGGGATCAAACTAGTGCATCTATAGAAACTAAGACCAATTATTTATTACTTGTAGGGTCAATGGATAAAGATTGTGCTTATACAAAATCTTTCGTGAAGGTTTCTATTGATGCTAAAAAATTTAGTGGTCAATTAATCAACCCTTTTTCATAATGGGAAGGTTAAATTAGAATTAGACCAATTTAATCTTAAGGGGGCCTAAGGGCTAGGTAACTAGTTTAAGGTGAAGAAGGTAATTTAACTATTAAACACACAAGAAACTTAATAGATTCTTGGAAAATGAATCAGATAACCATAATGTTATTGGACCAATATCATAATGAATCCTATTGAAAATACAACCACTTGAATATTCAAAATACACTTGAATAATATTTTTTTGTATACTTCAACTCAATTTATAATGATATCATGAAATAATTATCTTATCTTACAAATCAAACTATTTAAATGTTGGTATATTTTTCTATTGACTTAATAACAAAATGAATCTCATTGAGAAGATAAATTAATCTAAAAAGAGTTAATCTCAACTAACTAGATATAACTTCTCAATCATATATGCTTTATCATCTCTTTATTTACTTGCAATATAAGATCAATTTCAACCCACATGAAATGTAATAAAACTTATAATAATGCTTCCTATGGATTAGAGTAACATGTTATATACTAGTAATGAATATCCCAAAATTTAAAGGAAAATGACAAAAACTAACTTAAGAATGTGAAGAAAAAAGCATGATCTAATCTAAAATAAAATGAAAGACAAAATAAATAGTGAATGTGAACAACCAAAACATCGACTAAAGTAATAATAAAAAATTAATGGGTAGGTTTCAATGCTTGCCCTAAGTATTTAATCCTTTATTTTTATTGGAGTTTTTGATTTGGATGCATTTTGAACATTATTTCACTATTCCTTATATTTTGCAAGTCTCTATCATTTATTCAATCCTTGGTTTGGCCTCAATTTTTTATTTTTTTCCATTTGTTCATTAGTTGTTTCAATATCCTATAAGGAGATATCAAACCCCCTATTGATTATGCATATTTTCATGTAGATCTAGAATTTTTGTAGGGGTGAAAAACATCCATTTGGAAGGAAAATGGTGTTTTCAATCAATCTGGTAGGTTTTCATGTCTAGATTTCATTTATTTATGTTCCACACTAAGTTTCTAATCTTTATTTTGATCTGGGTTTTTTTGGATTTGGATATACATGGGGATTTTATGGAAATTCAAATCATGGTGGCTTTATATCTTGGCTTATTTGGAGATTTTTTGTTAGATTTGGAACTATTTGGAGGTGTAGTTATTCCTTTTATTCTCCAAAATGTTATGGGTTATACTATAAGGTGATTTTCCTAGGAAATCTTAATACACATGGCTATTTTTCTCATAAACTTAATGCTCTTTGTTCCTATTTTAGTAGAAAATTCTACCATAGGCTTGTGTTTATGAGTGTTTGGGATGTTTTATAGTTTCCATTTGATATAAATTTTAGCAATGTTGATTTATTGGTGGAAGAGATAACATATGAGTGTTTGGGATGTTTTATATTTTCCATTTGATATAAATTTTAGCAATGTTGATTTATTGGTGGAAGAGATAATATATGTAACAGGGCTTTTTTTTCTAAGGAATTAGAGTTTTGATTTTGTAAGAAAATGCATTTCATTTAGTTCTAGAAAATCCATAAGGGTATTATTGAAGACAAATTTTAGTTAGTTTTTTGCTATGGAAAATCTTGGTTAAAAGATGGTGGATTAGAGTTCCCACTAGAAGATCTCAAACCCCTTATTTATTATAGATATTTTATGTAGATTTAGATTTTTCATGGGGGTAAAAATGATCCATCAAGAAGGAAAATGGTGTTTTCAATCCCTTTGGTAGGATTTTATGTCCACATTCCATTTTTTTATGATATGAACTAAGCTACTAGCCTTTATTCTAATCTAAATTATTGTGGATTTAGGATCTACATTGTTGTGGATATAGGGCTGCATGGTGATGGAAATTAAGATCATGGTGGCTATGTATTTGACCTTATTGGGAGATTTATTTTTAGATCTAGAACCATTTGGAGTTCTAGTTATTCCTTTCATTCTACCTAGTGTTGTTGGTTATACTGTAAGGTGATTTTTCTAAGAAATCTTAATCCCTATGGTTATTTTTTCCTCATAAACTTATTTATATATCTTTCCATTTTTATAGAAACTAGTGCCATAGGTTTGTGCCTATGAGGGTTTGAGATGTTTTGGATTTTCCTTTTCATTAACTTTTAAAGATGCTTATTATTGGAAGAAGAGACATTAGAGGCAACAAATTTTATTATTGAGGAATTTAAAGTTTTTATTTTGAGATGAAATGCATTCCATGCAGTTATAAAAAATTGATAGGGGTGTTGTTGAATATAAAATTTAGTTATTTTCTTTGTTAAAAAAACTCTTGTTTAGAAGAAGGTGGACTCAAGTTCCTACTAGGAGATCTTAAACACCCTATCGATTCTATCTATTCCATGTAGATATTTTTTAAAGGGCTAAAAATATCCATCAAGAAGGAAAATGACATTTTCAATCAATATATAAGCTTTCCATGTCCATATTCCTCTTTTTATGATTTACATTGAGATATTGGCCTTTATTTTGATTTGAACTTCTATGGATCTAGGCCAACATGGGGGCTTTATAGAAACACAAATAATGTTGGCTATAGATTCCTTGTGGAGATTTATTGTCAGATTTATAAGTGTTTGGAGTTATGGTTCTTCCTTCTATTATACCAAGGGTTGTTGGTTATACTATAAGGTGATTTTTGGGGAGATCTTAGTCCCTATTAGATATTTTTACTCATAAACCTATTAATCTATGTCCCCATTTTCCTAACAATTGTTGTCATAGGCTTGTGCCTATGAGGGTTCAGGATTCCATTTGCTATAAATTTTAGAGATGTTGATTTGATGGAGGAAGAGAAATTATATACAATAGGGTCTATTTCTCATAAATAACCTGCTCTAGGTTTTCCTTTTCCCAGTAACTATTGTCATAGGCTTGTGCTTGTGATGATTTGGGATGTTGAGATCTTCCATTCGATATAAATTTTAGAGATGTTGATTTTATAGGGGAGAGACATCAGATACAAGAGGTTTTGGTGCTAATAAATATAAGGTTTTAATGTTTTGAGAAAATGCATTCCATTTGGTTTTGGAAAATACACAAGAATGTTATTGAAGACATATTTTAGTTTGGTTTTATTTTGCTATGGAAACTATTGCTTAGAATATGAAGGATGATTGAACTTCTAGTGGTTATTATTCTAAAATGTTTTGGGAATTTAAAAACATGTTACTAAGGAAGAATCTAGTGACTGTAGAAGTTTTAGGAAATGGCTCATATAGAAGTTTGGTGTTGTGAATGAAAAAGTTTTGGGTAGAGGTTGTGACAAAAATAGGTAGGGGTTGTAAAAGATAATTTATTTTGGATTTTTTTTAGATGGGAAAGATTATGGTCAATATAAGTAGAGTATCCTATTCTTCCATGAAAACAAAAGACTATCTATTTATTTATTTATTTTGTGTTACAATAATTCCATACTTATTAAAGTTTATAAAACTTGGGTTTTATTATTTCAAATATTGCTTCTTTACATCTCTTCTTGTTGTAATTTCCTAAACAATAATGCCATAGGCTCTGATGCTTATGTGGGTTTCAAATGTTTCATTTTCCCCCATTATTATAAATTTTAGAAATGTAGTTTTGTTGGGGAAAGATATTGTGGATGTAAAGATGGACTTGACTTCAAAAAGAAGATTAATTTTATGAGGTTTTTGGTTGCAGATAGTTTGATTCTATGGAATAATTATTATAGGATTTGTGGAATATTATGTGTTATGGATATAAGAGATTTTGTGTAGTGGCTATGAAATATTTTTGGAAATGGTTGTGGAAGACCTTGGGCTATGGTTTTAGAAGACAATCTATGCTATGGAAGATCTAGATTTTAGATATTAAAGGTTGGGTTTATGAGTGGTTAGATCTAGATACTTTGTACCCATGGAATACTGTTGATAGTGGTTGCAAAAAAAATTAGACTATGGTTGCAGAATATTTATGTACAATGTTTGTAGAATATTTTATGTAGTGAATACAAAATATTATATGCAGTGGCTATATAAGATTATATGTAGTGGTTATAGAATATTTTGGGTTGTGGTTATAGAGTACAATATTTTTTATGGAAGATCTAAATTTTAGATACAAAAGCTTGATTTTATGAGGATATTTTTTATTTGAATCATATTATTGTGTGTTTTTTAAGAAAAAATACTAGACTTTATATTTTTAGGATTTATGAGGTAAGGCATTTTGCTATGGAAAATAGTTCAGTTTTGTGGATATAAAAGTGGTTGTGCTTTAGCTGCAAAATAATGGTTTTTATATAGGTTTTTTATGGGAGAGTTTGAATCACTTTCCTTAGAGAATTTGAAGGTATTTTACCTTTGAAAGAGGTTGTTATGCTCTTATAAATTTTAGGTTTTCTCTTGTATGTTTTTAAGAAGCTTTTATTTTTGTTTTGTTGTTATCATTGAAGTAACTTTGGTAAATTTGATCTTGCTAGTTTGGCCTACGAGATATTATTATTAGAACTTTTATTTATTAATAAAAATGTGTGAGAGACCCCAAAACCCTCTTTCACACACACATGTATGTGTGCATCTATAAATATATGTATATGTATAAGTATGTATGTTTATAATAGATTAAGTAATAAAAACATGATATACACAAATAACACAAACAATCATCAATACCAAATAAAGGTTAATCAAAATTTATTATTGAAGTCAAAATACAAAAAACATATGTTTATAATAAGAATGAATTATTTGAACAAGGCCAAAAATATCAATTATAACTTCTGAAGATTGAATGTATGTCATTAAAATATTGCATGAAATGTTCATCAGTTAGTAGTATGTATGACACCATTCCCAAAATATGTAATTAAAAATATCCTATAATACCTAGATGTTTAATCTGAAAATATTAACTAAGTAATCAAGTGAATAAATAATAATTCCTAGATATACCTAAAAACTTCGAGCTTGATGCTCATCCTCCATAGAAAATACCATTTGGTCTTCCTAAAACCAAAAATTATTTAGAAATGTTCTCATCTAATTAAGAAAATGAAAAAAATGTTGAAATAGAAGATAACTACAAATCTTTATTTACCTGTGTGACCTCCTTTGTAATGTATCATTTTATTCCTTTCAATATCCTTTTAGCTTCTCATAAAATTTACTTATAAAAATAAATCACAATTAACATGAATTCATAATTCAAGTTTAGAATCAAATTCACTTAATAAAATCAATTTATAATTTAAGTTTAGATATTAGATACAAAATCCTAATTTTATGAGGATTTTTTAGTTTGAAGCATATGATTATGTGTTTTTCTAGAAAAAAATAAACCAAATTTTTTATTTTTGGGCTTTATGAGGTATGTTGTTTTTGTATAATTAATATTTTAATTTTATGGTTATATAAGGTTATGCTTTAGCTACATAAGAATGGTTTTTCTATGAGTGTTTTGTGAGAGAGTTTGGATCACTCTCCTTAGGGAATATGAAGTTATTTTACCTTTGAAATAGGTTGCTATGATCTTCTAAATTTTGGGTTTTATTTTTAAGATTTTAAGAAAATTTGGTTTGTTTTTTGTTGTTCTTCAAGTAATATGGTAACTTTGGTCTTGCTAGTTTAGCAGACTAGATCTTATTATAAGAATTTTTGTTTATTAATAAAAATGTGAGGGACCTCACAACCCTCTTTAATGATTAAATCAAATACACACACACACACGCGCGCACACACACACACACACACACACACACACACACACACACACACACACACACACACACACACACACACACACACACACACACACACACACACACACATGTTAGATTAAGTAACAAAAATATAATATACATAAATAACACAAATAGACATAAATATCAAATAGAGGTAAATTGTAATTTATTATTGAAGTCACAACATAGAAAATATCTACTTACAATAAGAATGAATTATTTGAACAAGGCCAAAAAATGTTGGTTATAACTTCTGAAGACTGAATGTCTATCATAAAAATATTACATAAAATTTTAATCCATTAGTAGCAACCATGACACCATCCCCAAAACATGTGATTGCAGATATTGTGTAATCACTAGATGATTATCAATTGAGTAATCAAGTGAAAAATAATAATTAGTAGATATACCTAAATACTTTGAGCTTGATAATCATCCTCCATAATTAATATCATTTTTTATTCCTAAAACTAGACCTTACTTAGAGATGTTCTCATATAATTTAAGTAAATGAAAAAAAAATTATAAATAGAAGAGAACTATAGATCTTCCTCTACCTATGTGACCTTTAGAATGTATCATTCTAGTCCATTTTATTTCCTTTTAGCTTATCCTAAAATTTAGTTACAACAAGAAATAACAAATGACATACCTTTATAATTGGAATGTAAAACTAAATTCATTTAATAAAATCAATTATATATATATATATAATTGATTTTATTAAATGAATTTAGTTTTACATTCCAAATTATAAAGGTATGTCATTTGTTATTTCTTGCTGTAACTAACTAACTATATATATATATATATATATATATGTGTGTGTGTGTGTGTGTGTGTGTGTGTGTGTGTGTGTGTGTGTGTGTGTGTGTGTGTGTGTGTAGTTACAACAAGAAATAACAAATAACATACTTTTATAATTGGAATGTAAAACTAAATTCATTTAATAAAATCAATTATAATATATATATATATATATATATATATATATATATATATATATATATATATATATATATATATATATATATATATATATATATATAATGAGGTAGTTCAGGTAATTTTGGTCTTGCTAGTTTGGCAGACTAAATCTTATTGTAAGAAATCTGGTTTATTAATAAAAATGTGTGAGGGACCCCATAACCCTCTTTTATCGATCAATGTGTGTGTACATATAATTCACACACACACACACACACACACACACACACACACACACACACACACACACACACACACACACATGTTACATTAAGTACAAAATACAAAATGTACACAAATAACACAAAAAATCATAAATACCAAATAGAGGTAAATCATAATTTATTATTGAAGTCACAATATAGAAAACAACCATTTATAATAAGAATTAATTATTTAAACAAGGGAAAAAATGTTGATTATAAATTTTGAAGAATGAATGTTTGCATGGAAATATAACATGAAATGCTCATCAATTAGTGGAAAGTCTGACATTATCCCCAAAATATGTAACTTCATATATCAGGTAATCACTAGATGGTTAATCTCAAATTATTAATTGCATAATCAAATGAATAAAAAATATTTCCTAGATATACCTATACACTTTGAACTTGGTATTTGTTTACCAAAACAAATACCAGTGGGTCTTACTATATCCACACCTTAATAAAAAAATGTTCTCAAATAATTTGAGTAAATAAAAAAAAATTATAAATAAAAGAGAACTGTAGAGCTTCCTCTAACTGTGCGACCTTCATAATGCATCATTCGGGTCCTTTTTACATCCTTTTAAATTCTTCTAAAATTTAATCACAACAAAAAATCACAACTAACATGACTTTATAATTTGAGTTTAGAACCAAATTTACTTAATAAAATTAGTTTATTATTTTATATAGAATAATATATCTTTTTAAAATATGTAACTTCATATATTGTGTAATCACTAGTCAAATTATTAATTTCATAATCAAATGAATGAAAAATCTTTCCTAGATATACCTATACACTTTGAACTTGGTACTCGTCTACCAAAGCAAATACCAGTGGGTCTTACTATATCCACACCTTAATAAAAAAATGTTCTCAAATAATTTCAGCAAATAAAAAAAGTCTTAGAAATAGAAGAGAACTGTAGAGCTTCCTCTAACTATGTGACCTTCGTAATGCATCATTCGGGTCCTTTTTACATCCTTTTAAATTCTTCTAAAATTTAATCACAAAAAAAAATCACAATAACATGACTTTATAATTTGAGTTTAGAACCAAATTTACTTAATAAAAATAATTTATTATTTTATATAGAATAATATATCTTTTTATATATAAATGATTATCCAACACTCGGGAAAAAGGACTAATAAGATAAAAGTTCTCTTAAATTAAAGTGTGAGGGTCCATTTTATTCTAAGATGAGTTATAAATACTTAAGGGAAATAATAACAGTAATCTATGCTACTTGCTTGAAACATACTTTTCTAGTTTTTTTCTAGCATAATACATGTAATTGTCACTATCAAAAGATCACTTCTCGACCTTTGATTAAAATTTTGTTCTATCTACAATATTAACCTGACACCCAAATGAATGTCCAATACAATAAAAATTTAATTTGGGATTATTCTAAAAACATTGAATCAATTTTTTTTAAGTATACAATCATGTTTGTGCATTAAAATGTATTACCTTCGTCTAATTAACATAATACACATTTGAACACTTTTATCAACATATAAGTATAAATGTATTATCATAGAGGAAATCAAATAAATATTTCCATTCAAAAAGAGGAAATAAACTTTTAGCCATTATAATAAAGGCAATGAAG
Organism: Torreya grandis; assembly: GCA_037957365.1. NCBI lineage: Eukaryota > Viridiplantae > Streptophyta > Pinopsida > Cupressales > Taxaceae > Torreya > Torreya grandis. Next base: position 2,022,722 of record JARHVA010000229.1, on the reverse strand, counting down.
AAATTAGACTCCTTTCTTCAAAGTCTCTACTTCATAGGTTAGATCTATGAATGCATTTAAAAGCTTGCAGTGTACTCTTCAAAATAGGTAATATACAATTAAAAATAATCCAAATATGTTATTTGAAATAAGAGTATGGATGAAATAAACTCAAAATGCATGCTATAAATAAATAAGATTCCCATTTCTCTCAATGCCCTTTTTATAAAATATGTTGCTTTT
>JARHVA010000229.1:1867500-2017500 GCA_037957365.1 Torreya grandis | reverse complement strand
TATTCTTCAACATAATGTTGAAAATATAAGATTAGCTTTTAATTGGATTAATCTCACATTGATAATATTTATGAGACAAGAATGATTTATTAAGTACTACTAGAAAAAGAGACTATAAGATAAGAAGTAAAACTCAAAGTGGGAAATTCACCTACTTTTTCAAGACACTAATATATTATATAATATTATTGGAGCAATATTATATATTAAAGTTTGATGAACATAGTATATATTTGATTGAAATTAATTCTGGAAAAAAAAAATTGGTAGTGATATTAGATGACACAAAGGGTACCCCATAAACTATTAAAGTTAATATATATATATATATATATAGAAACACACACACACACACACACACACACACACACACACACACACACACACACACACACACACACACACACACACACACACACACACACACACACATGTTTATAAATATATATGTGTGTTTTTATATGTATGGATACATACACGTTTCTATATGATTATAAAATTGCATGAAACAACACGTTGATCAACAACAAACATAGTAATAAATTTTTAGGAGAACTTGAGTCTTCATATGTCTCTAATCATAGAAGAAATTATTATTAAATTAAAGTGGTCAAGACTAAGTTCTAGTATATGCTTCATTGAAATTGGGTATGCATATTATTGTTAAAATTGAGTTACCATTATAAATGAATAAAAACTAAAGTGTTTGAATCCAAAGGCATTCTTTAAATTTCTACAAGGAATTTACATTAAAAAAATTGTGCTCAAGTGGATGAATTTACCACAAGGTGAAGCATATTGAGAGAATTAATATTGCATAGACTCTCAACCATATTTACCCATGCCTTGAGGATAAATCATCTCTAGCGGACGTGATTTGTAGTGGACTTATTTTTATATAATCAACTATCCTATCTAAAATTGAAAGGGTGTAACCCATCACTAATACATATTTAACAACTATATATATGGAATCCTTAGATGTATTGAACTATAAAATCATCTTGTATATCTCTAATTTTGTTTATTATAATATAATATATTTCAATATATACACTTCATTTCTCTGTACCAAAGAGTTAGGATGTCCTTAATTAAAGTGTTAAGATATAGTGGACATCTAGATGATGGCTTTCATGATAGTGTATTTAGACATATCAAGGCATTTTTTTATGATGTTTAAAGAGAGGTAAGCAAGAGATTTAGGTGTTAAGGATGATGATTTATTATGAGATGTATGAGTACTATGAATAAGGGCATCTAGTTAGGATGTTTTGACACTATAAATCATACATATCAGGATGTCTTGTTAGGAAGCCCAAAGACTAAAGAACAAGGTCTTTAGTTGGATGAAAATAATGTTTATTGTTTATATGTCCTTGTAAGGGATGCTTAGAATTAAAATTGATAAATGAATAAATAGTAGCATCAAACTTGTTTAAAAATACTACTAACATGGGCTAGGTCTCCATTAGAGTTAAGAAGTTGAGCAAGGAACATTTTTCTTAGCACTAATTAGTATACCATCAACCATATATTTATCTCTTATGTTGGATCACCATGATCCAATTTAAAATTAGAGGGATTAAATATGCACATAAAGGTTATTTAGGTTATCCAAGTGACTTAAAATTTTCATTTTATATGTGTTTGAAGCTGGCCCAAAAAATAAATATTTTCTCATATTGGGAATCACATTCTTGAGGTTGGAACATGTAATCCATCTCTAGATGGGGCATGTTCAAATGATAATAATTTGGTAATAGATATTATTAACTACCCTCAACATGGTGGTATTTTTTTTTATCATCCATGAAGCTTCAAAGGTGGAGATATCCAATTGTGGATTCAACTTTGACAACATTTGTTGTTAGTGTTTCCATGTTCCTGAGTAGCTACAAAAACCCACATCCACATGGATTTAGATCTCATCATCATGGGAACACATGTTATTTTAATATATTGATGTGTTCAAGGTGATTTATTCTCAAAGATAGGTCCCAAAAGCAAAAATGTCAGTTGGAGGACAAGAATTTGTCTCGACTGCATAAAAGTTACATTTCAAAACTATTTAGTATACAATTTACCATAGATTCATCTCTTATATTTGATTATAATTATCTAGGATAAAATTAGATGGATTAGATATGAAAATTATTATTCTTTTGATTCCTAAAAGTGACTTATGATTTTTTTTATGTGCATCTAAAGTTGGCCTAAAAATAACCATTTTATTATATTAGGAAGCACATTCTTGAGGTTGGAACAGGCACTCCATTTCTTGACAAAACATGAATGAAGGACAATATTTTTTTTTATTATATGTTATTCACCATATATTATGTGTTGGCAGTGCCATTTTTAAGCCAAAAATAATCAGAGGTGGAGATCTCCAAATGTGGCTTCAATTTTGATAACATTTATTATCAGTGTTTTCACATTCTTGAGTAACTATACAAACTCACATCCAGGTGGCTTCAAATATCTTAATCATTGAAATAGTGTGATTTTCCTATACATAAATATTGGAAGTGATGTATTAATGTAAAAATTAAAATTCATAGATATTTAATCATATAGATAAGTAGTGTTCTTAAATCTTTAACTGTAAATTCTTGAAGGAAAGTCATTTATCATGTTACTTTAGAGTATCATTCAGATCACCCATAGATGATCATGTTAGTTATTATTTTTAGTGTTATTTAAAGAAGAGGGTGTCTAAAGTTTCTTATTTGGATCACATATAAAATACTTTACATCATGTCTAACCTTTTGGAACCATTTTAGAAGTAGAAAAGGAGTCAATGCTAGGAGGATGATGGAGGAGGATTTGCATCTTCTTCTTTATTAGCAACATGACACCTTATGGATAAAAAAAAATGGAAGGATTTATATGTTTTTTCATGGGCTTGAATTTAACCTTGTGGATGTATACCCAAGAATCAATCCCAAATGTTCTAATACCATGTGGAAACATTCAAAAAATGGTTTTATGCTAGAAAGAATAAACATATGAATGAAAAAGCAAATGAAGGTGACATTGTTCTTCTAAATTTCATAAAAAAAGGACCTTTGTGTATAAATAGAGTATCATGGAGGTTTGTGAATATAAAAAAATAATTTACAAGAGCATGTAAGAGATGTAGATAGAAAATTCTAACTATAGCTAACTAAATTTAAAGCATGTGAAAGATGGAGAGATTTTATCTAATATATGCACACTATAATAATTGTGAATATTTGTAATCCATTTTTTATGATATTAAACTATTTTTAATAAGCCTATCCATTCATGAAATTAAAATTTGAAGATAATGCTCAAAATACCTAGACAACATAAGTGGATTTTGTTAGCCAAAAGTGGCCACCATGGACCATAGATTTTTAGAACTAGGTATGATGAGTTATCCTTGATGATCTCTATGTTATGTCATGCTTGTTTTCAATGTTCATATACTTGAATGGTTAATAAAATATGTCTTGGTGTGTCATTAAGTCTAAATTAATGTGTATAGAGTCCTAGGATTCATGTTTCATGATGTTTAAGAGTGAACAAGGTCATAAGTCTATTGTTTACACATCACTAGTTGATTAAGTGTATTATAAAATATCTTCCTATGAGGTCTTATGCATTGTTAGCCTAGATTAAGGTAAAATTTGAGAAAATTAAGGTTTGGTTATCAATCCAAGAATGTTTATTCATAGGCAAGGTAGTGGCATAGTGATTTTCCTAGATGGCATGGTGCTCATAGTAATGGACAAGAAAATCAAGTGAATGAGATAGTAGTTGTGGCATTTTCAAGCCTTAGAAAAGATTAAGGTTTATTTAGAGAGATTAAGGTATTATATTCATTTGTGATATTAATTTTTATAGTGTTTTAATATGATCCCTTGAGAAGACATTAATAAGGAAGACTCAATGCTAGATGTAGAGGTCAAATGAAGTCTTAACAGGTCATTTGACACTTGAGAAAAGTCATGTTTTATCCCATCATGTTCGTACATCTAGCCAAGAAGATTTATAACACCTTTTTAATGTAATTTATCATTTGAAGTTAATTTTCTCATTATTTTGATATCCAAATATAACATATTGTCATAATCAATAAGAAATGTAGTCAAGAGACTTTACTTGTACTTTAAATCACCTTCGTTAAGTCAAGAACAATTTTAGGGCATATGGTTTAGAGCTATAATAGGTTTATTTCTCAGGTAGACATATGTTTCTCAATGTAATTAGGCCTAATAATTAATGTAACAGTACATAAGAGGTCTGATGAATAAAAAACACCACCACCAAAGCATTCTCAGTCTCTATTTAGGTTAAAATCATGCTCAAAAAGATCCTACAAGGCCAAAACAAGTAAAAACCTATCAATATTATCCATCAATTTATTTATGATATTGGTAAGCTTGAGAGGGCCTATTTTGAAGGTTTGGTTCATGCACATGAGAGTAATTTGGAACAAACACTATTAGGCATATAAATTTAACCCTATGCCCTTGAAATCCACGGCAAAAGTTTAGGGTTTAAGGCCCCTATCTCTATGAACCATCGCTAACAAGTTTAACTATCCTAAAACCCTAAACCCTCAGTTTTATTCATCTTAAACCTTTTTAGAGATCATTGTTACATGAGGATGATTTTAATCAATATTTTTAGGTATAATGATCCCTCTATGGTCATATTCAAGGAAAATCTTGAGCAAAAAACATCCACATGTTGAAGTTATAGGTCTAGTTGTTAAGGTTTCCATGTCTTTAATGTGATAAGGTGCATAAAGAGATCATTGATGAAATATAATATCTTATTCACAAATCATCATTACTATATATATCTACTAAGATCTTATCCAATGCTTATAATGTTTAAAACTTGAAACACACAAGCCTCAACATGGGAGAGGCATCGTCTTGGAGTCATGAAAAAGTCAGGTTGAGAAGATCATACAACTCAAATCAGGTTTGGAGCATCACTGATAAGCGTATGAGAGATTTTTTATAGACATAAATTAGGATAGTGAACACTAATGGTCACCATTAAGAGTAAGTTATAGGTATCAATTTTTAAGAGCTTTAGTCTAGGTGACTGGAGTATGTATGAAAAGGACCATACAGGGTTTCATTAAGTAATGAGACTCTTAAAATGTATTTGGATTTCCTAAAAGGATAATCATACTAAATAAATCCTTATAAAACCACCCTTAATACCACTCATGGTTATAATAAATCTATCAATTAGAAATCACTCACTCATCAAGATGGTCTGGGTTTGGAGATAACATGAACAACTCATCTGAGTTATCTAAAGGAGGTATGGCCACACTTTTGAAATTAATAGAGACTTCCCAAACTCATTCCTCTATATTGAGAGATAATTAAATATGGGTAAGCCTACATATAGGTAACAAGACATAATAATCACCTACAAATTGCCTAGAAAGCTCCTCAAGTGGACTGTGTCAAGGTCTTGATCAGTCACTTAGGAAACATATTCTTTACATAGAATGAGAGATGAAAAATTTGGTGAGGCATGTGAGAGAGACAAAGGGACATGTACCTAGGATAAATTAAATGAGTATTAATTTTAAGTAAATTATAAGTATGAAAAATGATGTATATTAATTTAATTTTATAAGATGTAGATTACTCATATGAGCATTGGAGAGAAGAACGATAATGGACAACTTTTTAATTCTTAACTTGAGTATATCTAGATAAGTGTGGGTCATCAAGGGAATAATTATCATCATAGTCAAAAGTGTTAATATCAATATTAATGGCATTGATAACTATGTCACTAGAGGATTAATGAGAAGCAGGCTTCTTAGGAATAACCAAAAAAGTGGGAATCTATCTAGTCAACTTCTTGAGAGAACAAGGTCACAAGGAGGGAGGAAATTGATTTATGATGTTAGAGGTGGGTTATAAAAATTTTATCTTTAAATTGATATCATCGAGCTCATCATCATCAAAATATAAGAGGTTAGGTGGTATATTTCCCAGGAGTTCAGGATGACCACTATAACCTTGATTTGAATTTACATGATAATTTAAACATTGGTATTCATGAAAAGGAATGATAGGAAAGGGATCAAGGGTTGGTATTTTAAACACACCATTATCTTTGAATTATTTAAAATTCCAAGGGTTATTATCACCTTTAACCTTATAGATAACACGCTTGTAAGGAAATTTGATGCATTGAGATGCAAAAGATATCACTACCCTCATGCAATGAGTCAAGGGGAAGACAAGAAAAATGTTGTATGATAAAGGAAAGTTGAAATTATAAATGTGATAATAAGTACCATGATAGGGAGCCAAATTCATCTTAAATGAGGGATTTATCTTTTGTTATATCCCTAGCACATGCTTTGAGTAGACTTTAGATTACATTATGAGTACTCTAAATTTTAAATGAATTTTAAGGAAGAAACATAGGTGTTGGAACTTTCATATATCAAGGCTCACTTGAGTCTAATATCACCAAATTTGAAACTAATGAAAAAATGAGGATCATCTACATAAATTAATATTTCATCGATAATCATAAAGGTTTTATGACATTTTAATGAAAGAGAGGCATTTGTAGTTTAGTTAACTTGGATGTACATCTCTTCACATTATTGTAAAATAATTTAATTAGACCAAAGAAAGATAGTTTCTTGCCCATAGGTGGTGGTTGAGAAATGTTCATGTCAAATAAGAGTTGCATAAGTCATTTTTATGATATGGGAAAGCCCTCATGAGCTTTAAGATCAAAATCTAAGAGGGAACTTAGAAAGTTATTATATAGGATTTCATTTATATACAAATAATATTTTAAAACTTTATCAATTACTGATAATTTATATCTTGTAGGAACCTATTATGTCTCAATCTCCCTGAGTGCATGCCTTAAGGGGTGCACTGAGAATGGGGTGGGTAGACCATTGGTGCTTCACAGGATTGTGATCCCTTTACTAACACTTTATATCAGTCCAACCATCTCCTAAAAAATATTCTCCTATGCTTTGCCTCCTATTTTGAACCTCCTTTAGTCATTTTATACATTCATTAGCCCTTCCATAGCCTAAAATCCTTTTTAGTAGTTTATGATACACTTTTGACCCCATTGAACTATACTTTAATTGAAAAAACTCATTTTGGGTCTAGGTCAACCCCTAGTCGATATAGACTATGACCTGATTTATTTTTGTCAATAACAATATAGAGTTGATTAGGTTGACTTATCAACTAAACTTTAAAAAAGGATTAGGGTTAGATTCAGCTATATAAACACATTCATTTCTCCATTCTTATAGAGACATCAAGAGTTAATTATTCATTTGTACTTCTTTATAATCTTCTCTTCCACCATTCTACTTGAGGAGTCTTAACTTAAGGTTTCTGCTTGGAGAAGAATCTTATCTTATGGAAAAGTCTTGGATGTTTTGGCATTTCTTAGTGATCCTTACAAACTAAAATAACCTCTTATGAAGCACCCTTTGGCAAAGGGATAGATTGAGTCTCGATAGGTTCATCTTCAAGGTAAGTATCTCTAACTGTGATCCTCTTTTTAATAGATATAAGTAGCATAAGTAATGGATTTTAAATATATCACTCTCTCCATGCATTATTATTATATATACATTAACATGGACATATGTCTTCTATGCATGTTTACTTTTCATGTTTATTACCCCCCACTTTATGCCACAAGCTTTGGTGAGTACTAAATTAGACTTTACTTTACTTGTTATTAGTTTAGTGATTATGAAAACATAGGACCTAGTTAGGGTTATTGCATAGTTTTGCTTGACTAGAGGCTTTGGAACCCTCCCTAATGATATCATTATGGTAAGAGATTCCTTTGCTAGGTATAGCAGATCCATCTTGATCATAACCCAAAATATATAATGTATTGGTAATTGAAAGTGTAAGTAGGATTTATCTTCTCTAAGCTAGGATTGATTTATAAATCAGTTACATTTCCCTTTGCATATATTTTGGTGAACCTGACATGAATTTAACCCTTGTAATTTTTATTTCATGCCATCATTTTTATCATTTAATTATATTTTTACATATTTTCAGTACTATATTGAACTAGTCGATATAGTTCTAACTTTTTGTGTATAGTTTTTACACATTGTCACTTCAAAATGACTCTATTATGTATGTGTAGGTCTTCATCAACTATAGGTTACTAGATCAAATAAATTAACACAATATTATTCTCTAGTTTCATATTAGTATCCACTATCAAATGAGTCAAATCTATCTACTAATTTTTGCTTTCAACATATAGATCAACAAATACTATCGAATAGGTTGACTCTGTTCATTATTTCTTCTTTAGCACATAAGGTTTTAAAAAACTCAATCGAATCAATTGACCCAGTTTAGAAAATAAAAAAATCCAATCTAAATCATCTTCAAGCCCACCAAGGTTCATTTCTTTTCTCTCTCTATCTTTCAGCTCTTTTTTTAGTTTTGTTTTTCACAAGTTAGTAGTCTTTAAAACTATAAACCTACAACTAACAAGGTCAACTTAGTTATGTAGTCTATCTTTTATCTGAGAGACATAGTCAACCCATTCAACTCTATTTTTAAAAACTTTGCTTCTATAGAACAATAGTGACCCAGTCGACTCTATTTTGTATTGTTTGCATACAATATCACCTGAACCAACTCTATACTATTCTTAATCAAAGAATTAAAATTTATTTGATAGTAATTAATTCACATTTCCTTTTTAGTTGTTTTCATTATTAAAGTAACTCACATAGTCTAAATAGGTAGTTTTTCAAATTATCATTTTAGTTACACTATTTTACTCTTGTGCACACACTACCAAACCACTTAACATTAAAAAAACATTTAAACATTTATCTTCCTTAGGCCTACCTACTTGGATTTCATAACCAAGGGGGAAGATGACTTGGTTTTTTCTCTCAGTATAAATACATGGTTAATGGTATATATTGGCAAAGTACCCAACACCCTTATTGCTGTAGGATTGTGAAGTGAGGGGGTAGGCCCCAAGACCAAGCCTATTAGTATCATTTCTAATACAAATACCTTTCATCCCAAACATCTTGAAACCAAATTTAGACTACTTTATAGTTCCCTATTTCAGCCAACTTTCCTATCACATTAAAATCTAAACTTTCTAATTATTTAATAACACTTAGGGTGACCAATTAATTAGCATTTAATTTCTATTTGATTGTTTGATCTTTGATTATTGCATGTTGTATTGCAAAAATTGCATTGTCCAGTATTGGTGTAAGGTTTATGCTATGTGCCCTAATTGGATCAATCACATTGATCCAATTATTTGTGTGTTTGCTTTCATTCTTGCTTCAAACCATCTTGCAAAAATTTCCCCTATTTCAAAATATTTTTGTTTTAGTTGATATATTCTCTTATAGACTATTCCACCTTTCTGTCAGTAGTACAAAATTGACCTACATGATTATGTATTCTTATCTCTCTATTCTATCTTTTATCTAGTAGTACATAGTCAAGCCATACAAATTTTTACTCTTTTTAGCATATGTTTTAGCAGTACTCTATCAACCTAGTCAATTTGGTACCTATTGGCTAACACTGTCCCTTATTGGTTGACCCTATTTTTTGTCTAGTTGACTTTGTTCCTTATCTGGCCAAATCTATCCCTAATTCTCCTTCTTCTTTCTCAAATTATATTTCTCTCATTAAGCATCATGAAATCCCCTATCAGAATCTTTTTGGACAACCTAAATCCATTTAGACACTATATGGGGTGTTATTTTCTTCCTTTTTTTACCTCCCATGAGAATACTCACTCTTGGAGTACTTATTTCCCTCAATCTTATTTGGATTGCAACATGGTTCAAATCATGCGTCAATATGAGGTAGGTAGATTAGATCCTTTTTATACTAATCAAGATAATTCCCATCTTCAATCATCTCGTCACAATGTGGGGGAAATTAACACAAGTCTATCTAACAACCTCATCAGTAATCCACCTCCTAACCACCCTCCCCCTAATACCAATTCAAGGAGTCTTCCTACAAACACCAACCCACCAATTGATATAGCCCAAATTCTTGCATAGATAGTTCAATAAATGAACATAATGCAATCATCTAACACCTTCCAAATGATGCAACTATAATATCATTTGATCAATATGTCTAATCAACCTCTTTTTCTACTCCCTCAAAATAACCAACATTTTATTCCTCCATCTCTTAGAGGTACCATAAGAAATGTCACTCCTCAACCTATCATGAATAAAAAGATTATTCAAAACATACAAAATGAGCCTTTAGCCCCTTTCATTATTTCCATTGATATTGGTAATAAATCTCCAACTATTAAGTGTGATGGGACTAAAGACCCTGCATCTTTCCTCAAGGCATTTGGCAATCTTTACAAAGAGTAGATACAAACAAATACTTTCACCAAAACTAAACTTATGGTTAAAACCTTCATTAGTGATGTATTATAATGGTACAACCAAATTACCCAAAATTACATATGGAAACTAGAAGATTTATTCAATCCTCTAGTTAAAGAGTTTCAACACAATGATCTTCCCAAAAATCTCCTTAGCCATTTCATGAATGCTAAGCAATCTCCCATTGAATTAGATCATGATTTTATCAAGTGATGAAAATATTTGGCCCACAAGGATGACCATATCATGACTAATGATAATATATTTAAAATCTTTATAACTTCCTTAACTCCTCCTCCTCAATATATGTTTATAACTTTGCCCCTTAAATGTTTAACAAAGCTCTTGACCAAGCCAAACATCAAGACTTCTTAATGAAATAGTTGAACCTAATACCAAATTACTAAAGGGTCTTTTCAAAATTCTACCAATGCAATAAATATAAATAATCCTCTGATGAATTGACGCATTGCCAATGCTGACAATCCTCCATCTTCTCACAAATAATTGACTATAAAACAAACAAAATAATTTTTATCACCCTCTAAACCATTTACTTATCCCAATAATCCTTCTAAATGGTATGACCCTAATCAATTTTATTGGTTCCATGCCAACATAATTCATTCCCATGAAACTTGTAGAGGGCTTACCAAATTTACTATCTCATATATGCTTGGTGATTCATTCAATCATGAAGCTATGATTTAACTTCATCATCAAGATTATATCGCTTATCAAAAATGACAAGCTCTCAAAGCTTATTCTAATAACCAAAAATATTTTTCTCCATCTAATGCTCAACAAACCAACAAAGATTTTTTTTCCATTGATGTTGACTATGACCAATATTACAATAATTCTCAATATGTTAATATGGCCAAGGTCAATTATCACTGCAAACTAGCTCACAAAGATCTTATCACTAAACCTAAAAAACCATCTTTGGAAGAGCAAATCCTTAATTTTATACAACCACTTACCTAGCTTTAGAAACTAATTAGGAACCATATCCTTCTTCCAAACCACCAACCACTTCTATTCCTCCAAAATCTAACTTAGCTTCTAAACCTTACAGTAGTTCTTCTTCCAAAACCCATTAGAACTTCTTCAAAGAGATTAATTCCATACCTTGTAATATTCCTCTTATGGAGTTAGTTCATACCTCCCTTTATCATTGAAAGTTACTCATAAAATAATTTCAAAAAAAATTAAGAATCATATTATGTAGAATATGAACCACCCTCTCATGAGCCTCAACCAACCACCGTACATACCATTGAATCCATTTTTCCTTCTTCAAAACCTTCCATCAAATTCCTCAAAGAAGACATGATTAATGATGAGATCTTCTTTCACTCCAATGATCCACCCATATTAATTAAAATAGCCATCAATACCACCCTCATTCATAAAGTATTAGCATACGAAGGGTCCAATATTAATGTGACATCTTTGTGGCTCATCAAATAACTTAGATATAGTAAATATCATCTCAAGAAAACCCACTTACATGTCATGGATTTGAAAAAACTAATCAAAATCCACATGGTTGTATTTGTCTCCCTCTTATAATTGGGACCATAACTATTTGAACTAAGCTTATGGTCCTTGATTTACCCCTATCTTACAACATAATCTTATGATGAACATGGACTCATAGAATGAGGGCTATCAACTCTTTCGATAGCCAATGTATCAAGTTACTTCATAATGTCAAAAGATATAAATATGAAATCGATCCCAACCCTTTGAGTATTCAACTTACAAATCCTAAATCTCAATATCACATTCCTACCATTCTAATAATTAATAGTGCTCCCTTACCTAAATTTGTCAACATAAATCTAGATTTACATGTCACTCTTGCTGATTCAGATGATGATGAACCTAATGAATTGAAACATACTTGCCACACTACTAAGATACCTCCTTACATATCAGAGTGGCTTCTTCTTTCTTTATTGCCTTGTGATTGCACATTCCTCTCATTGATAAGTTCACTGATTTCCCCCCTCCATGCAATGCTTAGAAAGCCTATTATACAAAAGATACTTTAAAATGCAATGATTATGGAGTGTACAAATTATTATAATATACTTTAATCATGTCTCCATGTAAATTTCATAAATTAAGCATTTCCCCTTTTAAATTTTTTCTTGAATTTCAAACATGTACAATTTCTCCAACTTATGATGATAACTACATCATGGCCCAAGCTCAATCAAAAGACTTGGATATTCAACATTATCAATTTTTTGAATCTCAAATGCATGCTTTCAATGATGATATTCATACCATTTCCACTAAATTTGAATTAGCACATGAAGATCACATACCTCCTACTAACTCTCCACTCCTTGATACACTTTGGGTGGTCAAAAAAATCTTACCTTTATAACCTCTAAAAATTCCTACATATTTTATACCACCTACAAAACCAATCATTACATCCAATTCTTCCCTTGTCAATGATGCTAATTATTAACCAATCAAATATGATCAACCTTCTTCCCCTACTACACCTATTCTTGAGATTACATTAGATACCAAGGCCATAAATGTACATCAAATACAATCTAAATATGATCATTATGGTAATGAAACTCTTGATCTCAGAGTATATGTCAAGTATTATGTTCCTCTTCCCACCTTGCCTAGTGACAAAGCCATTCTTAAAGCGCTTCATGCCCGATAACCTTAACTACCTCGACAACATCACAAACTTGGGAATTTGAAGAAGAAATCCCCTTGTGTTAATAACTTCATCGCTATAATTGATCCTCCCATTTTGTCTTTACCTAATGCACCATATCATTTCCAAGATGTGAATGTTATGCTTATTGAAGAAATTACCCAAATTAAATATGGTACCCCATCATGCCCTTGACCAATTATCATCTCTCACAAAATCATGCTAATTGAACATGATAACTTCAACTTATTCTATGATAAATATCACGAGACTTTTTCTTGGTCCTATGAGGACATGTCTGGTATTAACCCTAACATTATGGTGCACAACATCATCACCTATTCTAATGCCAAACCTATGCAACAAAAGTAATGGAAATTTCCACCAAAACTTTCTAATTTATGCCATAAATAAATCATTAAACTTTTCGATGCTAAGTTTATCAAGCCTATGTACTATTCATAATGGGTCTCAAACATTATCCCTATTTGTAATAAAGTCACCATGGTCATTCACATTTTCATTGACTTCCATAATCTTATTTTTGCTTGTCCCAAAGACAACTTCCCTTTACCTTCTATAGATTCCATTGCCAGTTATGAAATGTTGTCCCTTATGGATGGTTTCTTGAGTTATAATCAAATTAAAATTACCCTTAAAGATTAACATAAGACAATTTTCACCATAAAATGGGGCACCTATTGTTACATTAAAATGTCTTTCAGCCTTAAAAATGCTGGAGCTACCTATCAACAGCTGATGACCTACATTTTTCATGATCATATCCATAATATTATAGAAACCTATTTAGATGACCTCATTTCCAAGTATAAAATCCACAAGACTCATCTCTCTAATCTTACTATCATTTTTGATCACCTCATTAAATATAAAGTTAGACTAAATCCCTACAAATGTGTTTTTAGTGTCACATCTAGCAAACTGTTAGAATTAATAATTTCTCTTCACGACATTGATGTCAATCTCAACAAGATAAATGTTATTGTCAACATGCCCATCCCTCATTTCATTACATATATTATCACTTACCTTGGTAAACTTGGGGAAGTTATATGGTTCATCCTTGAAATGACTTACCATATCTATTATGTTAATTCTCTTCTCAAGAAAGGTAATGCCCTAGAATGGATTGATCCTTGTCAAAAAGCAATTGAAAATATGAAAGAATATTTGCCTCACCTAACTACTCTTCATCCACATTATAATGATCATCCGTTAATATTATATACCTCTTCCACACCCATGTCAATTGGGGAAATAATTTCTCAACACAATGATACCAGAAGGAAATATGCCATCTATTATATCAACCATGACCTCTTCAACTATGAGAAACATTATACAAAAGTAGAATGTGATTGCCTCACCATATATTTTACCTTTAAAAAGATCCAACATTATATGCTTTATCAAACCACTTATGTTATCATTCATTCTAATCCTCTCTATCACTTCTTCTCTAAAGCCTTTCTTCTTAGAGATAGAATTGGTAAGTGGATAGTCTTTATCATAGAATTTGATCTCCAAATTATTACACAAAAATTTGGAAAAGGACAAATCATTGTTGATCAACTTATAATAGCTCTTGTAATATCTACTTACCACCTTCAAGATAATATCCTCGATGACAATATTCTCTATATTGAAGGCCTTAATCAAGCCATATCTATTAAATATTACTTCCATAAATTCACTATTGATCTTGGAGCAAGTCATCTTGAAGTGCCCTCTATATTCACTGATACTACTAAACCAAAATTACTTATCAAATAACTTCCTAAAATTACTATCAATTTACACAAAGATACTTGGACCATTCATTTGATAGTGCCAAATTCCTTCAAGGAGCTAGGCCAGGTTGTATCCTCACTAGTCCTCTTGGTAAAATTATCCTTTTGGCATTTTGCCTTACATTTGATGTCACTAACAACATGGTAGAATATGAAGCCTTAATCTTAGTCATGATAACAACCCTTGATTTATATATCACATATTTTCATGCTTTGGGTGACTCCTAACTCATTTACTACTAGGTTATTAATGATTATAAATGCAAAAGTGAAAATCTCATTGTTTATCATCACATAGCCACTACCCTTGCCAAAGACTTCACTTTTTTTTACCATCAAGTATATCTATTGAGATCAAAATTCTATTACTAATTCACTTGATTCTTTAGCATCTCTTTTTCATCCACACCAAGTTCTTACCAATTCCAATTTTCTTATCCAAATAAAAAAGTCCCCATCTTCCATTCAACCATAAGATTCACTCATATGCCACATCAAGGTAGTCACCATTTGACAAATCCCATGGTACAAAGACATTATTCAATTTATTAAACACAAAATCTATCCTCCAAACATTGATTCCTACAAAAAAAACTCAAATTCACAAACAAGTTTTCAAATATGTCTTTCAATATAACATCCTTTATTACCATAATAATGAAGGTACCCTGATCCATTATTTTATGAAAGAAGTTCCTCCTCTCCTTGAATAATCACATGGGGGAATTTGCGATGGTCATTTTAGTGGATTCTACATTTCATAAATGCTTATGTATGGGATACTTTTGGCCCACTCTTGAAAAGGATGCCACTAAATTTGATAAAAAGTGTACTCCTTGCCAACTTCATGATGATTTAATCCATTCACCTCCATCTGAGATTCAAACTATGGAGTCTCCCTAGCCATTCTCAAAATGGGGATTAGATCTCATAGGCAAATTACTTAGATCTCAGGATGCACATGTCTTTATCATCACAACCATAAAGTATTTTACCATATGGGTCAAGGCTATGCCCCTCATCAATGTCACTAGTACCACCATTTAAAAATTCATCTTTAATCAAATAATTTTCCACTTTAGTGTTCCTCATACTCTCATTTTAGATAATGGTGATAGCTTCAAAAATAAAAGACGTCAAATAGCTCTATGCTAAGTTCAATATCAATCACAAATTTTCCATGCCTTATCATCCAAAATACAATGGCTAAGATGAGACCACCAAAGAAAATATTAATAAAATTCTCCAAAAAATAATCCATGAAACTTGCACGAATTGGCATCTTCATCTATATCCCACTCTTTGGGCCTATCACCCTAACTAGGGCAACACCATTTTTGCTAGTCTATGGTATTGAATCAATCCTCCCATTAGAAGTTGAGATACCAGCTCTCTATATCTTTTTTCATGGTATCATACCTGATGAAGAATTACATAGAGCTCAACTTCATGCTCTTTATGTTCTTGATGAACACCATCTTTCTACCTTACAACACAATTACCAATACAAGGATGTATTGCCAAACGGGCATAAAAAAGAGTTAAAGTTCACAATTTTAATGTTGGTGATATTGTCCTTAAGATAGACTATACTCATGGAAAATAAGGTAAATATGCCCAAAAATGGTGGGTCCCTTATTTAGTCAAAGACATCCTTGGTCCAAGCACCTATCGCTTTTAAACTAACGAAGACCATATTATCAAAGAGCCCACCAATGCACAATTCCTAAAAAAGTATTTTACCTAAATCATTCCCTTCTTATCATGCTTTCTATATGTTATCATTATAACACTTTTTTTCGGATATCTACATGGGTCTCACCCTCTACAATAACTTCTCTTTTCACAAACCTTAGTCCCTTTTCAATGGTCCTTTGGTTTCTCTCTTTTGTCGTGAGTTGCATTATAAAATCATAGATAGGATCCAATCTTCCTCATGATTTCCTTTTGTTATCATTATTTTATTAATTTCTAATAATTTTTGCACCCCTTAGGTTTTTCCTTTTTGTGAGTTGCAGTGTAAGACCATAGATAAGACCTGGCCTTCCTCACAAATATCCTCTTTCTCATTTACTTTTCACATGCTTTGTGCACCATTGTCCATTTTTAATTTTTGAGTTATAGTGTTAAACCATAGATAAGACCAAGTCTTACTCATAAAATCAAAATCTTTCATTTAGTGTTCCTTATCTATAATGTTTGCAATGGTTGCAAGTTTTTGATCCCTTATTCTCAACTTTAGATTTTACATCTTCTGTAGATACAATTTACACAAACAAGTTGTGTTATCATGTTTTCCTACACTTCCCTCAATATTATGATAAAGCATCACACTTTTACTATCATTGTATCCCTTTTTCACCCTTTGTCATATTTTTTTGTGATTTGAATTAATTCAAACTGTTTCATGTTTCATTCCTATTGATTTCCTTTCCTTTTGCTCTACTTTGGATAGAACAAGGTCAAAGTCAAGATATCAATTTTATTTCACCTACATTAACTAGAATTTTAGACACCATGCTCTCTAAGTTATCTTTATTAGAAACCAAGTCCAAAGTATTCAAATGAAATTCATCTTTAACACCCATGTTTGGTTTTCCTAATACGTATGGAGGAGGATTAGAAAAATCCATTAAAAAAGTTAAAATCCAAATCATTTGAAATAAAATGCAATGATACAAAAGGCAACATACATAGTTAAAAAGTCAAAATCACACCAAAAGACATTATTCATAGCACATCTCTTATCTCTAATTAAAAATTGAACTCCATAGATGGACTCATGATAGAACTGAGGTCCATTGGGGTACAATAGGACACTAGATTGGAGTAGGAGAATTCAACAAAATCTATGGTGCTACCTACTTTGTCATGCAAGTACCCAATCTTCATAGTATAATAATGGATTTTTAAGAGGTCCTAAAGAATGGAAAACATGTTGTGGGAAGGTAGGTCCAATTTAATTTTTATGTATATAGCCTTCATGGGATGATCTAATTACTTCATTTGTTGATCTAAGATTTGTGTGGCTAGGAGAATTTTTTGAGTCATTAATGTCAAAATTCTTCTTATTTTTAAAAACCTAATTTAAGTGTCTTGACTTCGATAAAGAGTTCCTCTACCTTGGTTTTTCCTTCATTCTTCCCTCTACCCATGTCATTTCACCCTTGCTAGGCAAGTGTGTTTTTAAATCTATGTTCCCTTATTTTCTATTCCTTTTCCTTCACATATTAAAAGCATGCTAGCACTAATTTATTTCAATTTTATCTATCCTTATAACAAAACAAAATGTTTGAGTGACTATGGATTATTTTCTTTATACCATGGCTTTACATCTCTAGATGTGCCTTGCTCTCTTTTACCATTTATTATTGTTGTAATACCTTTTTTTTTGGACACCTAAGTCCATTTACACTTTCATGTTCTTTTTCCATTATTGAGTGATGTTGGCTTGTTACTTCTCACTCATTGATGTTATTTTTCCATTTACACACTTTTTCCATTGACGATTAAGTAAGGATTGTTATTGCTCACTCATCAATGTTGTTTTACCATTTTCCTTGCCCATCTTTGTTTAAGTAAGGATTGTTACTACTTTTTACATTGATGTTTGATTACCATTTTTGACATGTATCTTTGGTTTGACTTGGTGAGTTTGAATTTATTCTTTAAGGTTTACTTGTTTGAGTTTTTTGGTCTTTAGTAGCCTTGGATTTTTTATTACCCGATTTACTCTAAATTTTGACTTGGTCATTTGGTCTAACATAACACTTATCACCTTAGCTTGACAAATATATAAGTACATCTCATCCACATAGCATAAATTATCTTGAATTTTTTGCATTTGTTTGTTTTTCTCTTTAATTTTGTGTCCTTGGGTTTGTCAAAAGCAGTATCTGCATCCTTCATGATCAAAATTACAAACATAGTAGATAACTATCCAATGATAAAGTTAAGTTAAGGTACTCATCCATTTAATTTTTCAATTATTTCTCATTTTAGTCATTTACTTAAATTATTTTATGCTTTAAATTATTGTAAATTTTTAGCTTCAACATTATGTGTTGCTATGTTCTTTCTCGAAGCACCATCCCTTATTTCACCTAAGTGACACATGATGAGATTTGAGTGGGGCATATGTATACACATAATATTTTCAAACTTTATCAATTAATGATGCTTTCTATCTTATAGGAACCCATTGAGTCTCAATCTCTCTAAGTGCATGCCTTAAGGGGTACACCAGGAAAGGGGTGGGCAGACCATTAGTACTTTGTAGGATTGTTGTATCTTTACTACCACTTGCTATCAATCCAACCATCTCCTAAAAAACATTTACCTAAGCTTTACATCTTATTTTTCACCCTCCTATAGTCAATTTATGCCTCCATTATCCTTTCCCTATCCTAAAATCCTTTTTATGGTTTATCATACACTATTGACCCCATCGACCCTGTACTCTAATTGACAAAATTCATTTAGGGTCTAGGTCAACTCTTGGTTGACATAGACTATGACCTAATTTTTTTTATAAATAAAAATATAGAGTCGATTGGGTTGACTCTGTCAGCTAAACTTTTGGAAAAAATTAGGTTTAGATTCAGCTATATAAACACATTCATTTTGCCATTATTAGAGAAATAACAAGAGTTAATTATTCATTTGCACTTATTTAATAAATAATCTTCCACCATTCTACTTGGATAATAATATTGTCTTGTGGAAAAGTCTTGGATGTTTTGGCCTTTTATAGTGATCCTTACAAACCATAACAACCTCTTGTGAAGCACCTTTGGGTATGGGAGAGATTGAGTCTCAACAGATTCATCTTCAAGGTAAGTATCTCTAACTTTGATCCTCTCTTTAGTAATAACATAAGTAATGGATTTTGAATATGTTTATCTCCCCATGCATTAAAATTTCATATATATTGATATGAGTATATGTCTTCTATGTATGTTTACTTCTCATGTTTATTACCCCCACTTTATGCCATGAGCTTTGGTGAGCACTAGATTAGACTTTAATTTACTCGTTATTAGTTTAATGAATATGAAAACATAGGACTTAGTAGGGTTATTTCATAGTTTTTCTTGAATAAAGGCTTTAGAACACTCCCTAGTGATTTTATTATGGTAATAGATCCCTTGGCTAGGTCTAGTGAATCCATCTTGGTCATGACCCCAAATATCTAATGTATCGACAATCAAAAGCATAAGTAGGATTTATCTTCTCTGAGCTAGGATTGATTTATAGATCAGTTGCATTTCCATTTCCATACACCATTCATCAAATGCAATATGAGATAGGTAAGACTATGAAAGAGGAATTGAATTTTAAAGCAGATCATTATATAAGAAGTGAATCTAGAATAAATTTTATTAGGAATAAACCCATATGGTATAGGCACCTATGATACATTTGTGGTAGGCTAGGCCAATTGTATCAGTCTAGATGGTGCAGTTGGTTGTATAGATACAATAGAATTATACTATAGTATCCTATTAAATATAATAGAATCAAAATTAATGGAATTACTAAACTATACCAGCTTAACTAGTATAATAAAGACAAAATTAGTCAAGGAAACAAATTATATCAGGTTGGCTAATATAGTTAGACCTATTTTGGAAATGGAAGATTGTACCCAGTTGGGTAGTAAAATTAGAACAAAGGATGATGGAAAAATAGACTACACTAGGTAGGACTACATATTTGTGAATGTAAGGAACTCTACTATGTTGGATGGTTCAATTGTAAAGGATTATAATTATATCAGGTTGGCTAGTGTAGTTGGGTTATTTGAAAGTATGTAAGTTATAATTTCTTAGATTTTATGTTTTCAAATGGTCTAAAAGGTTATCCTAAATTGTTCTGTAAGTAGGATAAGGAATATGAGTATGATAAAGATAAGGACAAATATAATATACTACCACCTTCATGTTGTTCATATTGACTAAGTTTTATACATCATTAGAATAATTAGGATTGACCATGGTTTCAACAACATTGGTAGAGAGTGGTTGATTTTGATTGTTTATCTATTGGTTTTAATTATGATTTAGGAGTGAATTAGTAAATGGTAAGGTGAGAATTAAATTGGTGAAGTGCATAATACTTGAATTTGGATTCATGAGCTTTGAGTATCTTATCTTAAGCTTGTTATCATTCTCAATTCATGGATTTATGATCAAAATCTAAACCAAGAACAAAATCAAGGTGTTTAAGTTGTTTGCAAGTCTAATGGGCATGCCCCCAATTTAGGTGGAACCAATTTTTTTTAGCATCGTACCAATGCACACTAGGACATGAAGTATCAAACTCTCTAGGTGAATGTTTAGAAAGGCATTTCCTAATTTGAGTTATGGAAATAGGTTGGTGAATGTCACAATTATTAATTTGTAAAGGATAAGGAGAGGGGTGGAAAGGAATTTCTTTGATAGGTGGGGAAAGAGTCGATCCATTATATTTTCCTAGTATAATAACATTAATGGTCCCTTTGGAATCATAATTTATTGAGACACTATCATCTATAGCATTTTTGATTTTATATGTGATAAGCATTCAAGTCCCAAGTTTGGGTTGGGAAGGCTCAAATTGTCTTATGAGCAAATATTATAATTTAGGTTAATCATGGGCTTCTTTAAATGATTTTGGAAAGAGATTCATAATTATTTATTGTATTTATATATTTAATGTGTTGGTAATCAAGTGAAATAGGTTATCTTCTGACATATTTGCTCATCTTTTTTGGCTAAAACTTTCCAGTGTTTGATGAAGTCTTGGGTAGTCTAATTTTCCACTTGCTTGTAATTGATGAAGTGAGCCAATTTATTTTCAAGTAGATCATTTAATTGAAAATATTAAACTTATGTGTTAAATAATTCATCTAAACTAGATATGGAGTTAGACTTGAGTTGGTTGTACCAATATAAAGCATCACTAGAAAAGGTTTTGACTAGTTGTTTGATAGTGGCAAAAGTGTTGAGTTTAATCTTGTCTTTATAAAGGTTTCCAAAGGCCTTCAAGTGCAAATCAATACTATTGGATCTAATAGAGGTGATTTAAGGAGTGATGCCACCTATGTCAGTGTTCACAATTTGAGGAGCTAATGGTTTATTTTGGAAATGTTCGATGGGTTATTATGAAGTAGTGGTCAAAAACTGAGATTACTATGATCATCTATTATGGAGTAGGGAAATATAGATTTGGCACTCACCACTAAAATTATTAAGGGTGATTTTTTATTTTCAAAATTTGGTTTTGCCTTTGCATCATCTAGGAATTATTTTTGGCTTTAAAGTTAGACATTTAGCTCATTTCTTGTAACATGATTTGATGAGGATTAGGAGTATTGTAATTATAGTTTAAATCTTAATTAGCTTGTTAGGATGTGTTATATCTGGTATTAATATTGGTGTTAACATGGGCACTTTGATTAGGCCATCTAAATAAATTGCTTTCCATGTTAGTATAAATACTAGGGATGGTGGACATGGAGGGGATTGAGGAAGTCACATATTGACTTACCCCAAGTTCTATAAAAAAACTAAGAATAAGGGAAGGATGAATCTCTATATGGGGTGACATCATGTAGTGATAGATAACTACAGGGTCCTTGTCCTTATGCGTAGGATGATCATGTAACTAAATGATCATTTTTCTAATATACTCAGGATCACATTCCTCATATACTTCATAGTATCATGGTGTGTAACATCATCTAATTATCATGTGGCTCATAACTTTTAGATATAGTATAATCCACATGATAATTACTTGGATTTTGATCTTGAGTCATGGAAAAATTATAAGGCATGTAAGTCTTTTAGGGAACTCTATGGGGATAGGTTAGCTCCATAATATTGGGATTGTTACTAAATCCTTGGAATTCATATAGGTTTTCTCTTCGGATTGGTAAAAAATGTATTCCATAGTGGTAAAAAAAAGATCAATTATATTGAGCTAGATAATGTAGTTAATTTTATAAGAATGTTGAAATCATATTATATCAGTTTGGCCAATACAACTAGGAATTGAAACTAGGAAAATCATACTATATAAGGTTGGCTGGTATAATATGTTAATAGGAAAGAAAGATGGTAAAAATATATTATATCAAGTTGGCCGATGTTGATAGGGGGACACAAACATGTATTAGACTAGATGATATAGTTGGGAAAACACATAGAACTATATCATGATGGCTGATGCAGTTAGAAAAACACACATAACTATATCAGGCTAGATGATATAGTTGACGCATAACATAAAACAATATTAGATTGACCAATATAGTTTGTAAGACAAACAATATGAAATTGAACTACTATTTATATAAATTAAGATAAGGAGGTAAAGTAAGAAAGGGAGTGCTTGACTTGTAGGCTCTCAGATATATTGATCTAGTCATAAATAATGAACGTGGTTGTGAAGGCATTGACCACAAGGGATTCCACTATACTCGTGACTACACTATTTCATCTTTGAGATATATTGAGAGTAACTTCCTAGGGATAACCATTTATTATTTCACTAAAAAATTAAATGGTTAGAAGGCTTCCTAAAGACTAAAAATAGAAATATTAGGCATTTATGATATAACATGAGTTATGTGGAAAATAAATTCCATATATAGTGTTGTCTAATAGCATGAGTATTGGGGCAGTACCCATCACACCCTGATGTAGGTAAAACTAATAACCACTTGGCCCAAAATAATAAATCTTATGAGTTTTAAAACTGCCAAAACATATTTTATAGGGAAAATAATAAAAATATAGATCAAAAATGATATATTGAAAGATAAATTTGTAGCATGCAATGAATAAAATAATAAAACATAATTTTTTCTTGGTGGTTGATACAATAAAAAACTAAAATTGATTAAACATAATTATATCATGATAGTTGATACATTTGAAAAAACACATAGAAATGTATCACATTGGTTGATACAGTCTGGCCAAACATAAAATGGTATTGGGTTGGTTGATACCATTGGCATATAAACAAGTAAAGGTATTGGGCTAGCCAATATGGCTGGATTGAAAAATGTATAATGGTTGGAATATTTTAATATGGAGCTAGAAGCAAAAACATGAAATTGATCAAATTGAAGTAAATATAAGATTCATGTTAGATTTGATAGAATGCATGCATGGGCTAGGATGGCTTAAAATTATCCTCTTCTCTCAATGGGATAAAAATTGAATAAGTCAATTAAAGAGAGCCTTGTATACTTGGACAATCTAGTAAGGACCAATGATATCCATAGATTTATAGGGTATCCTATAACTCAAACATCAATATGAAAAGGTTCCAAAACCAAAGCCTATGACACAAGGATATGGCTCTCACTAGACCTCAACAAAGGTAAATAGTTGTAACTAAGGTTGTAAAGATGCAAGTAAAGTAAATGTTTATAGAGGGATACCTAAAAGATGGAATAAAATGGTTATAAATGGGTAAGGTGCAATGGTTATCCAAATGGGGGTATATATAGCATAAATTGATTAATGTCAAGTCTAAGCATCATATATCTACACCATCTTATTTGGCATAAGGAAGAGGATAAACAAGTATACACACACATAAATATACAATAAAATAAACAATTCAATTTTTAATCTACTAAGTAAATAAAGGAAAGAGTATAGGGATATAAATACTTACCTTGGGGTAAACCCATCGACCCTTCAATCTCCCCCTTAGCTCAAGTGGATCTTTGTAAGATAATGTGGTAGGTTGAAGACCTCAAATGGTTGGATGAAGACATACATATCCTTAGTTAGGAACTCCAAGTACTCTTATTGAGCTTTAATGACACCACAAGACTTAACCTCCAAGATAAGGATCATAACCACTAACTCTTTTAAACACTTCCTTGGGGCAGAAATACAAGTGCAGGCAAAAAGTATGAGTTTTATATTACATGTTTTGAATGAAAAATGACTCTTATATATATGGTTTCAATACCCAAAACCAATCCTAAACTCTAACCTAATGGTATCAGCCATATTGATACAGTTGGAAGATGTTAGTTGACACAATATGACATCGACCAGGTTTATATAGTACAAATGTAATAAGATAGACTTAGAATCATATCATGCTATCCAATATAGTTCATTAAGGATAAATGAATCAAATAGTATTATCTAGGTTGATATCATAGGATATAGGGAAGATAAAAAATTTAGATAGGAAGTAGACAAAAGAGATAGATGAATATAGACTTGGAGGGGTCAAACTGATAGTAGTGATGGTATAAAAGGATATAATTCTAACATATCTCACAAATCATCAAGATTTATTCCCACCCCATTCCTATTGCACCCTTTAAGGAGTGCACTCAGGGAGATTAATTCATTAACAAGCCATTACAAGAGAAAGCATTAGTAAATGATAAAGTGGAAAATATTACATGCATACAAATTTCATTGTACCTAACTAATTTCTCATGGTGTTTGTGATGAGAATCTCTATTTTTTTGTGTACCAATTGGTCATCCAACACTTATTTCCTCCTCATGCCTTGATTTATGTCCCTATGCTAAAATTAATTACAATATATTCTTAGGCCATATGTGCATCTCCCTGATAACATAGAAGAGCGCCCCCGCCCCCCCCCCCCCCCACTCTCAAAGAATCTCTTCTTTAAAAATTGTAATACTAGTCATTATCATCTTGGTAGGCCTCACATCTATCCTCTTGTTTGTGTTGCTCCTTATCCTTCTCATAAAGTTAAGCCTTATTCGTACAATGTGTCTAGCCTCCTCTTCAAACCATAAAATCTTTTACAACAAAAAAATGGGATTCATGAGGGAAAAGTCTTGATTGATATTATGTAAATTATGAGTGTAACTACCCTCAATATGGATTAACTCATTGATATGGGCATGTGTGCCTCATTTGATAAAGATGCTTCTTTTATTCTCTTTGTAGAAAATAATCTTTACTTATAGTAGTGTCATGCCAAGTTGCTCAAACCCTTTTTCTATCATGTGTTTATTCCAATTAACTTTATCCTTTTTATAGATCCAAGAAGGGAAAGGAAAAAAATTAGTAAATTCCATATTTTTTCATGATGGAATATTTGTACTTGGCCTTCTCTTATACTTCCATATTCTATTTTGGATGGATTTTTTTACATTTTTGTCTCGTATATATTTATATCTGATATATATCATGTATTACATGTATTATCACAAGGGTGAGGGTCCATGTAGATCCCCTTATTTTTATTTTAAATTTTATGTTGTATGCAATTTCTACATTTTTTTAATTTCTTTTTCAAAGCATAAAATTATGAGGCTAGAACCTATTGCATTTGAATTGAGCATTGCATACTATAATTGTTGACAAAATTAAGAATATTAATAAAACTAATACCATTATACATAATAAAACACATACACAAGTTTAAGTGAACTCATGCAAGGTGATGCTAAGCACCTTATTATACAATATTGGAAAATCCTATTCTAAACAATAATTGATGAAACTTTAAATGAACCCACTAAGTAGAAGATAAAATTAACTAAATTTGATTACTAGATTGGGCCATATTATTACCTTAGTAGTAACATTAAATGATCCCACTAAGTAGAAGATAAAAGTAACTAAATTTTCTTACTAGATTGGGCCATGAGATTACCTGGATACTAACATTAATCATTCATGAGATGAAGAAAAATAATTTTTTATTTTTCTAGCCCTTTGCTTTCTTAACAATTTCAACATTCTACATAGAATGCACCAATTCATTAACTATACACCATTCTAATGGATGCTTAGGCTGATAAGTTACAAATTGTGAGCTCATTGTCATGGTCTAAGATGAGCATGATAGATGGTGTCTCATTTATACTATTAGTTTCCAAAAGAGGCTGGAATCTAATAGGGCACCACTTTCTCAAATAAATCTTTGTACTAATTCCCTAAAAATTGGGCTCCTTTGGAACATCATAAACAAAATTTATAGGTTTATATTGATTTTCATGGATGAGAACAACCTCAATTTCCTTAAAGAGAACATGTTCTTCCTTGAAAATATAAAATAGGTCCTCATAACTATCATTTTTTGTCTCTTCTTTATTTTGATAACAATCTGTAAAAAAAATACCTCTTTCTTCATCTTCAAAGAGAGAATATACCTATTCAATAACATAGAATAATTCTATTTCAAGGATGTCTTTAAGGTCCTCTACATCTTCTTGCAGCTATTATTTTTCAAAAATAAAATAGTGTTTCTCATAAGTAGAGTCCTCATTAGAGTTGTCTTCTTGTTTCCTGCAATCAATCCTTGTTGATCCCATATCATTGTTAATTTCTTCATATAAAGAAAATAAATCTTCATAAAAATCAAATAAAATTTTCTTCTCATCATCAACCTCAAGAACTATCAAAAACTTATTCATGATTTCTTCTTCTTTAATGTTTATGCTTTGTGGGACCTCTTTTTTGTGCTTAACCTTATGAAAATTTTACTCCTCTACCTCACTATCATCCCTTTTTGATATCTCAATGAAATTAGATTCCTCAAGATCCTCTTATTTTCATGTTGAAAGAAATTACCATTGTTCATCATTTAATGTCTTAGAGAGTAGGTTGGGTTTTAATGATATTTTGATTTCTTCTATGCAAATTTAGGGTTGTTGCAATTTGAAAGGGACTTGACATAATAAATATCTCTTGCTTGTATTTGACATGTGAAAGGAGATATTTTCAAGGGTTTAGGCTGAGGTATATGTTTTGGAACAAGCTAGCTTTTCTTTTGAGGTTCTAGGACAATAAAATGATTTTAAAATTTGGAAGCTCTAACTACTTTTCCATGGCCAAAAACTCATTGAAAACATCTAAAACTAGGCTTTTTATTTCATAGAATGAGTGAGGGTTCATGAATTTAACTTGGAATTTTTGGGATGAGTAAGTGGTTTGCATTTTGGAACCTTGAGAAATGTGAAGGAGGCTACAAAGTTATGGAAGTAATGATTTTGAAACTATAGAAATAATATTTCTAACTTATATGAGGCTTTCTTCAACTATAATAGAAATATCATAAACATGTGGGAATGTTTTCCATCCTAATGTTTGTATTATGAAAAAAAATCAAAGTCAGAAGCTTTTAAATAATATCAATGAGAAATACCTGCTGAGGCCCTAAATCCACCAAGAATCATTTTTTAGGATCATTTGAATCTAAGATAAAGGTTAGGAACATGCTCCAAGGTAGTTCTTTTGATTGTTCTTAGATGTTTAATGAGAGAAATCACATCTATATTCTCTTTAAATTTCTCTCCTAGCTCATCCCATGTTAAAACTAACTATAAATACAACTCTCCAAACTAGTATAATGCCTTTTCTTTAAGAGATCAAATAAAGAGCTTGAGGGATACATCTGAGTCTACCACATGATAGATTACAAAAATATTTTCCACATATTTAATGTGGTCTTGTGAAATTACATAACCATATCCAATGAATGTAGGAAGGGATTTCATTGCTGACTTAAGGATGGGATTCCATTGTTGTAGCTAAAGTGGACTCCCAAAATTATGTGAAACAAAAGGAAAATATCTTTGTTGTGCCATTATAAATAGTAGAAAATATTTTTTGATAAAATAATATTTATTTGAAAAATACTTGGATATTATTTTGAAGAGTGAAGGCAAGGTCTAATTTCTCTTTGAGTTTGTGTTCCTTTGACTAGTAAAGTTGTCACATGATGAAAATTAATTCAAAAAATAGATAAATATGAGATTCTCACTAAAATCTCAAATTTCAATATGAATTAGGGGGTTTACATAATAAATTAAATTTAATTTCAAATCTCATCTCATTAGGTGTGCCAAAGTTTTTTGATGGCTTAATCTGTCTAAATAAATGCAACTTGCATATCAATCATAACATAGGATGTCTTATCACTATTAAGACTTCTCTTACAAGAAAACCTCCAGAGTTAACTAATTATATTTTCTATCCTAATGAATAAATGGAAATATAAGAGATAAACCTAAAATAAAATGAAATGATGATGTACCAAGAATGAAATGGCTAGTATTGTGCTCCTCCTCTACTTGGATATGTAATAGAGAACCAATTAAGATGTAATAAAGTTGGAAACATAATGTATGAGCTAATGCAAGAGGTAATATCTAATTCAAATGTGGGAATGAACTTAGAGTAACAATAATAAAGCTAAAGAGTAGACCAACATGAACTGTAAAAGTTTTTATCAATTGTAAAAAATACACACAATAAGGCCACGGGTTGGGGTGCAGCGGTAGGGTTGGGGGCCTACCACCTAGTCGAACTTGGATCATTACCACATAGGATTAAGAAAGAGCCAATAAAAATTAAGTAATTTTCCATTTATAGAATGAGAATCAAAGAAAAAGAGATGGAAAGAGGAAAATTAATCATCTCCTAGGTAAAACAATTAGGAAATTTTTTGGGCATGTATGCCTTCATCAGTAGCTTAAACGGATTGATAGACTGAAGCTTTAAGTAATTTATCTCTTTTATATAATTTTGGAATGTCTTGATTTATTTAATTAAATAGCCCATATCATATATGTGAGCTCTGCCTTCAAATTTTACCCACTTTCTAAAATTATCAATCTAATTGTCCTTTATTCATCTTTATACGCATTGTAAATCTCAATAGATACTCTGCCATACTTAAATTATTAACTTGACCTTCTTGGCATTGGTGAGGAGATCATTCAAATTTTTTTTGCAAAGAGGAAATGTATATAAGGATTTCAATCATTTATTTATAGAGGAGTGATGCATCTAATTCATATAAAACAAAAATAGCTAGAAAGCTCTAATCAAATCGATGTTTACACACGAAGAAATAGTTTCCATTATTTATAGCTCTTTGTACTAAGTTGATCATATGGCTAGAGATCAGAGATGTGATGTATTTTGGGGCACTGACGTCACTTTCCTTTTAAAAAAATAAAATAAAATCATTTCATTAGATCAAAGATGGATTAATGGGGTGAGATCCCCACTGAGCTTCTCCACCTTTTGAACTTCTAAACCATAAAAATTAGGTAAAAACATTGAACTTAAGCATAACAATGAGCATTAGATATCTCAATGGGTATTAGACATTGAAATGGTATTTTCTATGTGGTATATGAGATTTTGAGAATAAAGAAACTGTGAGTAATTTGGGGATTCATTGAAGATGATCTTAGAGTTAAGAAAGCTGACATTCTTAAAGAACTAAACTATTGATTAAGAGAAATTTGAAGCCTATTATGTTAAATTAAGTATAAATTATAAAATTTTTCTAGCATGACAAATGTTATTTAATATTATAATAAAGTGCTAAGTCATTTTTAATATTATGCTTCATATTCAAAAGTGTAAGCATAGAAAGTTTATTTGGAAGTGGAGCATTTGCAATTTCTTCTAAGTTATTAGGGAAGTGTCCTATATGATATCGATTGGGTTAATTCAAATTATATATCATTATCCTCTATGAGGTCATGGACATGGGGCCATGAGAGGCATTGCTCAAGAAGTCATTGGATAATTTTCTTACTGCACTCTTGATGTTTTTCACTTAGTTGTAGTAGAAAAGGTGGTAATGGGTTTGGACAGACATTTCTTAACACTAGTGGGGGATGATTCAAAAAAAGGGAAATTTTTCTCAGTTGTTCATTACAATCTCTTTTTCTAGATAGAAATAATAAGAAGAAGAAAAGGATAAAGTAATCAATAATGATAGGTGGGATTCAATACCTGATAAGATAGACCCTGATTAAGGAAACAAGTTAGATGACCCTCTGACATTATCATCTACTTTTATTGATATGTGTGCATAATGATATTGTGTTTTTTATTTTGGATGCCTAATAGACTTTATATTATGTTGTTTTTAATACTTTATCCTTTTTCATTGAAAATCTACTTATTTTAATAACTTTTTTGAACTCATTCTAAGTTATTAGTGTGATTTAAAATCAAATAAAAAATCATGATACCATTTTTTTTAAAGAACATCAATATTATTTTTTATGACTAATAGAAAATTCTTTTCAATTATAAAAAAGATCATTGCTAGATCAAATGTGTATAAAGGTATATGATGACTAAAAAAATTTGTAGTGGGGAGAAGCTTGCAAATCTTGGTCTTCTAGGGTTTCATGTCAGTCTTTTTTTTATTTATATCTTCATCGCCCAATATTGCCATACTACTCAGTGAGATTTTATATGGTCTGTGTGCATTAATATATGCTCTTTGGGTGGCTTGACCCATTTTTAATGGCCATTAACCATATTGCCTCAATTATTATTGTAGATAGCAGTAAGGATGGTGTCGAAGAGATCCAAAAATTTCATTTTGAAGGTATATAAGGGGTAAAGCTTATTCAAATCCATCCCAACCTGATTTTGATTATAATATGAAGTTGTTAACAATGCATGTAGATGGTATGATAATAATTGTTTAATATCCTACCATGTTTTTTTAATCTACTTAGAGGATTGCCTCAATGCCTGTATCCATCTTCATTATGAATCTTTGGGATTCCAAGTCACTAGGGTTTATAATCTTACCATTTTTTCCCTTTCCTCCTTTAATAATCCCTCTCAATTCCAAGTCCTTATTTCTAGGTCAAGCTACTGGTTCTTGAGGAATACCCTTATGATTTTATCCCCTTAGACTCATACCTTTAAATTCTCTGACCAAACCTCTCTTATGGTGTTAATCTAGATTTAAATTCTTGGCCTTCCAATTCCACTTCAGGATTTCATTAAGGATATTTTAAAACCTATATGG
This sequence comes from Torreya grandis, assembly GCA_037957365.1. Taxonomy (NCBI): domain Eukaryota; kingdom Viridiplantae; phylum Streptophyta; class Pinopsida; order Cupressales; family Taxaceae; genus Torreya; species Torreya grandis. The sequence goes on along the minus strand of JARHVA010000229.1, from coordinate 1,985,761 downwards.
TGGCTATTTTTCCATGAGTAGAGTAAATTATACTATGATCACCACAACAAGTAGGTATGTGTCAAGGTCATCTTAACCACAGACTTAAAAGAGTCTATTGACATTCAATTAGGGCTAACATGTTGGGTGTAGAAGGCTACTTATTTAAATTTTCCAAAATACCTACTTTCAGTATTAATCTCCTAATCATAAGATATATGACTTCCCTCTCATGAGTTGGTTGAAACCCCATGTCAATTGTGTGCCACCATAAAAGTAGGAGGTGGAAGAAAGTGATGATGGCTAGAATATGGTGGCCAAAAAAAATGCACTACTAGAAACAAGGGTGCTAAAGTAATTCACACCCCCTAGTTCAAGATCCTCCCCTAAGGAGTGAAAGGAGAATGTAGTCCCCCTTGTCAACCCTCCTTAATCTCTTATGGCCTCACAAAGTTGTATTTATAAATTTCATCATTCAAAAGTTATTGATCCTCTTGCTAGGACACCCTCTACAAGAAAGCCTAACCCTTAGTGGTCACATAATCCACCTCACAATGGCATTAACTCTCCTAGATAGGACACTATGGCTAAACACTAATCCATCTCACATTGGGATTTTATGCCAACCCAACATACCCTAGTAAAAAAACCTTTTTTTAATGTTTGAGTAAAGAGAAGACATAGAGGATGGTTAGAGATAACAAATCATTGAATATTACCCCCAATGAATTTAATGTCATGTAATGTTTGAGGTCTCACAGTGTCCTCTCACAATTTATACATACATGTTGCTTGACATTAGTTATGATATTTAGATTTTATTTATTTATAAGAAGTTAATATTTTAATTTTTATTCTATAGACTTGTTTGAATTGCATTGCACCTTACCCTATCATGTTTTCACTTCACACAAAGATGGATGTGGTGGTGCCAATATCATTTTTTCTAATAAATTTTCCTACATGGTTATTGCCTCGCATGAAGATCCATCACATTAGACTTTATGGACATTTCTTGACACTAATGGTTGTTCCATGGAGTTATCAACATATACACCTCTAATGAAGGCCTTGACATATCCGTGATATGGTGATGGCTTGCTAAAAATAATTCTTACTCCACATGGATGATTTTTAGTGACTTAATATGGTTGAAAATCTAGAGGACAAAATTGGTGCCATTCTTATGTGATGGTGCATGGGAGAACATGAAGCTTGATTTCATTTCAAAAACCATTGGGGTTTGGTGGACCCACTTCTTCAGTGGCATGCATTGAATACCTAAACTTGGTTCACTTGGTCTAAATTTTATATTGGCACTGATAGGATCCTCAAACGATTAGACTATTTTATGTTCTTTGAATAACATGTGTTCTCATTTACTCTCTTTAATGGAAAATTTGTCATTGTCCTTCCAAATCTTCTCATGTTAGATCATATCCCCATCACTTTCAAAGTGGAGTGGAATTATGACAGCTTTAAGGTGACACATAACCAATTATTTCTAAACAAATCCCTCATATTTCATGGAGGCACCATGCATCTCATTGATAGGGTGTATAACCTTGAACCCTATCCACCATATGTTTCCAATTAGATCGAATGGTGGAATGAGGTGATCACTCACATCACCACGTTCCTTTGTCATTATATAAAATAGGTTGTGATATCTCATAAACATGTTGATGATGTTGTTCTCAAATAATTCCAAAGGTTTTCTCTCTTTTTGAACACAACCCCTTTAATTTGTAGCTGCCCTCCATAGTTGTCTCTCTAAAGCACAAGCTAAATATAATGAAAAAACATACATCTAGAGGGGATCAAATCCATGCTTAATTACATTGGCTCAAAGTGGATGACTAAGATTCTAAATATTTTCTTAAATCCCTTTAGTTTAAGTGTACTAGATATTAAATCAAAGCTTGTTTAGTAATATATTTCCAACTTATGTGAAATCTCCTCATCCTTTGTCAATCATTACAAGTTAGTGTTTCAATCCCAAGGAGGGATGGTATAAATGGAACACACTTTAAAATAATGCCTCAACATTTTTCATTGCAAGCTCGGTGATCTTAACCAAAAGCTTTGTAATTCCCATCTTACTCTGGAGGATCTCTTCCAAGTAATGTAATGCATCGATAATGAAAAATCCCTTGGTATTAATGGTTTCCCTTGTGATTTTTACAAGGCTACCTAACACTTAGTAAAACCTGACCTATTGCAAGCCTATAAGAAAAAATTATAAAATAAGTATCTATGTACTCTCATCAATAGGGGAAACATTACGCTCATTCCCAAGGCTGAAAACCTAGAGCTCATCACTGGTTGGCAACCCATCACCCTTCTCAATGTGTCATATAAAATCTTTACCAAAGACCTTTTGAAATTTCTCCATTTCATCCTACCTACCATCATCAGGTCAAACTAAACTAGCTTCATTAATAACATATACATTCTTGAAGATCTAATTGTTTTCTAGGAAGGAATAAAATGGGCATGATCATCTTGCCATCACATAATTTTCCTCAAACTAGACTTTGAGAAACCCTATGATGTAATTGAATGGTTGTTCATCTTAACCATGCTTCATGCCCTATGATTTGGTCAATTTTTTATCTCAGTAGTTCAAACTTTATTTTTAGAAGTCTCAATGTGCCTCACTATCAATGGGCTCAAATTAAATAGCTTTGGCTTATTTCGATCCATTAGAAGGCTGCCCTTTGGCTCCAACTCTTTATGTTTTATTTGTTGAAGCTTTTGGTTATTTACTTGCTCATAGAGTAGATTAAAGGATCATCAAGGTAATTTATCTTGATGATCACTCTTCTCGTATCATAAATGGCCACTTCATATATGATACCTTTCTCACTCTCAATGAGTAAGAATCTTTTGTTAAAGAGATACTGAATTGCCTTGATATTTTCTACAAAGCCTCTAAATCTAATCTACAATGTGCTAAAACACAATGATTTAGACAAAACATTATGCATGTGCCTGGATAGATCAAATAATATAAATATAAGTGGATCCAAAAAAGTGGTAAATTTAAATTTCTTGGCATCCCATTTGTTATTGATAGCTCTCCTTCCAACCTATGGCAATATGTCATTGATAGAGTGGAGAAAAAGGTGGAATATAGGATCACAAGACCTCTATCATTGGCTAGAAAATTTTAGTTTTTTTATAAGATCCTAGCTACCACCTATGTCTACTATTATTCCTACTAGGTTCCTTATAAATCATCATATGACAAGCTAGTCAAAGTTCTCAAGGACATTTTATGGGTCAATGCTAAGTAGACTCATGGTTGCCACAAAGTTGCTTGGGATATTTTTTGTCTTCCTCATGAGAATGGTGGCATGGGAATTATTGAAATTTAAAGATAAAACATTTCTCTATGTGTTAAATGGGTGGTTCAATAAATCAAAGGCAATGAGGCCTTTAAAATTCTCATGTGGTACTACATTGCCTCTAGCTTGCTATATGGTAAAGTTAGCTGAAAAAAATGTTGGGTTATTTTTACCACTACTTTTATAAATATTGAGGGGTAGTTCATAGATAAAAGCATTTGGAAAGATTTTAAATTTATCAAACTATGTCTTAGTTGGGTGGCATATGGTTTTTTAAATGGTTGGTCTCTGAATGACCACAACATGTGGTGGTATCCCACTATGACAAATTCCACTCTTATTTTAGTAGAATTGATAGGTATGAAAGCATTGAGGCTCTTCAAAAAAGGTATCCATAAAGTTAAGGATTTGATTTCATTCCATGATTGAGATTCTTTGCCTCTATTAAACTAAAATTAAAATTGTTTAATTATGACTTACCTTCCATCTTGCACATCCAAGAGATGATGCCCAATGTCATACTACATAAAATGGGTCTATAGTCTCCAAGTTCTTGGTGAAAATACTGGAGTTGGAACTGTGACACACACTTTAAGAATTATTATCTAGGTCTCCTATATCAATTCATGAGACCTTTTTCTTTAACTTTGGATAAGTTAAATAGGTGATCGAACTTGAATTCCTCACTTAGGACCTAGATTTACAGACTTAATAAAATCTAGTTGGCAAAGCTTGAACCCAAGTTCACGTACTTTCTTTGGTGTCTAGATAACCAAAGACTTCCACTCAAGGAACATCTCCCTAAAATTAGAATTGGTCAATGTAAGTTTCCTATTTGTTTTAATCTAAATTCCTTCAAACATCTATTCTAGACTTGCCCCAAAGACCCAATATGCTTGACACTAGATCCATAGCCTCTTCCATCCCTTTCACCTAAAAACCTTTTACATTACAAATGGATATCTTAAGGGGTAATTATTAGTGGTCAAAATATGTATCTTTTCTTTGAAATTTATTTAGATATATCATATTTTTTCAATCATGGAAATCTAAAAACTCAGTTTTATTTAACAATGAAGAAGCATCTTGTTTCTTAAATTATGTTAATGATAAAGTGGTTGTTATCTCTTAGGCATTTATACAAATACAAGTGAAAATAGAGAAGGTGGATTTAGAATTTAAACACTTGAGAGATATTTTCAATCACTATGGGAGTATTCCTTATATCTTGAGTCATGCCCCCTTAGACCAACTAACACATAGGTCTCCACCTCTATCACCCCATCGCCAACAAAGCTAGTCATGTAGTCATAACCACTTTTCCACTCTTCCTCCTCCTCGATAAAGATGGAGCCCATCATCATCATGTGGGAATTCTATTATTGGTCCATCTTAGTGTATTTTTCTAGTGTAAGGGAGTGGTTTAATTAATAGTGTTATGCATCCACCTCTTGTTTGGGGTATTTTTTTTTTCTTTGGCTCCCCTAGATCCTATTTAGGATGATTGGGTGGCACTAAATCCTCCTTCTATTGAGCCTTCTTCTTGGTGTGCCTAGCCACCTAAGGATGATCCTCCACCTCCTCCTAATAATAATAACCATATTGATGCATTCCAATAGTAAATTTTTATAAAGGTAAAGATATAAAACGTAATGAAATTTATCTCATTAATAAAGTAACCATCATATCAATCCCATAAAAAGCTTATATTTTAATATAAGTAGTGAGTACCCTACCGATTACAACCATGAAAAAATAACCTTTTTCTAACAAATTATCATGAAATTAACTGAATAATCCATCAATAAAGAAAATAATAGAAAGCAAATCATGTAAAGAATTAAAAAAAAAACTATTATTTAGTTTTTTTAATGTAAAATTTCAAAGTTACATAGATATTGGCATATATGCCCATGTTGTGGATTACATATAATGGAATATAGCTAATTATTAAGCATACATCTAAATCTACACATTCATTTTGTTAAACAACCATAACTAAAGGGCATTCAATCTATCAAAATCACCTAGGGAATATCTTGGTCCTATTTAATTGTCTCTCCATGTCAGGTATCTAGAATAATTTTTACCTTGGTGGATGTCCTTCAAACCAACATCTTCACTAATTGGACTACAAACCTTTCAATATTATTACATTGGTTTGACTTATGCACACATCAAATATTTCATTCTTCCCAAATCCAAAGATTTATACTATGTTATTCTTCAAATATCAATTGGTTGGTGTGTCCATTTTAACTCATCTTGTGACTTTTTTATTCTATGGAAAGGAAAAGGAAAAACAAGTTCAAGAGTTGTTAGACATTTTATTTTATGTATCATTGCTTTCAAGTGGCAAACATGTTGAATCCCCTTTCATATCATGATGTACTTTAGCCCTACCAATTTGAAGTGGACTTATCACCAACTCTTGATAATAGATATGCATATCAAATATTTAACACTAAAAGTGATGTCATATCTATATTACTATAAGGAAAAAACATCAATTATATAGTATAACATTATTTATGGATGCCAAAAAATTTATAGAAGATGAGCTTATTTATTAAATATTTGTTTGTATATGTGGGAAAACTATTGATTAAGTATTTTACGTCAATCAACTTTGTTAGAGTGGAAACAAAATATATTTTTACTTTAACTTTTATCTTCTATAAGTTATTAGAAATTATATTCTATATATATGTTAATGAGAATAGGTATATGCATATTATGTTTCATTGCTCTTAAGTGGCAAACATTTTGAATCTCCTTCCATCTCATGATGTACTTCGGCCCTACCAACTTGAAATGGTCCCATTATCGAGTCCCCCATAAAACACACAAATATCAAATATATTACACTATAGAAAATATTATATTTGTATTACTCTAAGATGAAAACACTAGTGTAGGGGAGAGGTCCCACTAAAATTCAAACTCATGACTTTTTATTTCTAGTTTAAACACTGTATTATTTATGTATATATGCTATAACAATAATGTAATTTTAGTTTTGTCTTCAAATGATTATAAATATATTGGTGGTCAACATGTCAAAATCATGAGACGTGCATATGTAGTTTAAATCTTAAATAGTCATTATATGTGTGGTCATGAGGTTGTACAATTTAACTAATATCTTGCTAATGTATCAAAATTAGATCATATTGTAATACACACTTTTCCTTTGATTGAGTACATGTTTTATAAATTTTCTTGTTATTATTATTGTATTCTTTTGTACATTAAATGAAAAGATTATTAATTGATCATAAATTGAGTTCTAATAATGGTTACAAGTTTGAGTTTCAGTGGTGGCACACTATAGAGCTCATCAAGAGCTTTCTGACGCTTTTTGTGGTTTGCAAAACAGACACCGTATGCAAAAGTTATAGGCTGCTAAAGTTTTGGTTTGACAGGTGAAAATTTGGTGTTGTAAGATGACGTGGCATAATGAGGGAATGCCAAGTGGACCAATTAGGGGGAAACAAGTGGTAGTCAATAGGTGTTCATAGAAACTTTTGGTTACACCATATGGGAGAACACACACATATGCCGAGTCAAAAAATCTCAAGAATGGGTCATGAGTGCATGCCACATGGCACGTGAGAAGAGGACAAGGCTACCATATATGCTAAGATTGGAGTTTTGACCAATGTGCATGAAGAATTCTTGCACCCAAGTCTCCCATGAAAGGGGATGTTGACACATTCCAAGGAGGTGTTTAAGCTTTTAAAGCATGCAAAATGCCTTCCACATAGCCATGTGGAATAATGAATTAGTCTAAGCACCAAAAATGGAGGGAGAAGAAGTCAAAGCGCACCCAACAAGGAGGAGGCCGATTCAAACTCAGTCAAAGTGCTTAAAAAGGAGGGCAGCCAGTTTTGAATCCCTAACCTACCACCCAAAAGGATAGGGCCTTGAGCACTTCAGCTACAGAGGTTGAAGTGTTATAAAAGGGATGAAATTCTACTTGAATACACATAGGAAGCCAACTGTGTATTGGAGATTATAGACCCGATTATAGTATTTGGTCATTTTGGAGCCCTTAGAGGCTGAGTCAGAGCTTAGAGTAAACTACAAAGTTGTTTAGAATTCTGATATGCTTTGTAAAGTATATTCATTTTCCCATTTTGGAGAATTGGTGATGCCATTTTGAGCTATAGAAGTTGCCAATTTTGATTTGGAGAAGCCTCTGCGTGTGATTCAGGAAGGTGAAGGACGTGATGAGTCAGCCAAGGCCTTTCGAAGGTTTGTTCACTATTATTTTAGAGAGATATGATCTTTTTTTGTTTTTAAGTATTATTTGGCTTGCAAATTTAGCAACAATTAATGGATCAGTTTGATACGAACCCGGGGACATAGGAATTTATGAACCCCGTAAACAATTTCTGTGTTTTGATCTTTGAATTCAGTTTTGCATTTCATTTTTAGTTAATTTACATATTATAATTTAGATTTTAATCAGAATGTAAAAATTACTCATTTGATCATTTACGAGAAATTAGATAAAATCAAGAATTTGAAAAATCTGACATTTTTAATTAGAAAATTGATGTGATATATCAATTCACCTTTATTTCAGTTTTGAAACTTGGTTTAGATCAGATTTTCATCAGTTTTTAATCATTCCAATATCTTATAAGTTGAGAAATTTAGAATCCATACCTTTAAAATTTTAGAGTTTATCAGTGGAGTTTACGGATCAAGTTGGTATCAGAGCAGTTAGAATGCAGGGTTTGCTTCTAGTTGTGTATTGACAATTGCTTCCAGAATAGTTGGATTATTGGTTTGCAGATTGATTATATTGTAGTGTGCAGTGTAGAATCAGGTGTTTGCAGGAAACCATGGGCAAGTTGTCATAGATTGAGGTCATCAAAGATGAAAATGCAATCTTGAGATGCCAAAAATTTGCACTTGAATTGCAAGTGGCAAAGTTAAAATCAGAGCCTGAATCCAAGGATGAGATCTTGATTAGATTACAATGTGGTGAGTGTGAAAAGGTAAAGCCTTCAACTTTAGATGTAGAGACTATGACTGAGTGCAGTGTAAATTTTTCACCACAAGAATCTTCATCTTCTTCTTCCATTTCAGATTTAGATTCTAGTAATATTTTTTTTGGTGATTTTGAAATATACACTAAGGGCATAGGATCTAAATTGTTGTTTAAAATGGGTTATAATGGAGGAGGACTTGGTAGAGATAGCCAAGGTATATCTAACCCAATTCAAGTTGAGCATAGACCTCTTCATGCAGGTTTGGGTTATACTAGTGTGCAGGTGGATGATGGAGAAGTTTCTTCCATGACTAAAGGAAGATGAGCTTCCAATAGCGAAGGTTCTAGGCCACTAGTTCAAAGGTGTAAAGGTAAAAGAGGTATTGAGATTCCACTTCCTTATTCTTACACAAAATATTCTAATCTAATTGATACTTTTAAGAAATTTGGATATAATGTACAAAAGATAATGCAATCATTTCCATGCACTTTTTGTGGGATGAATAACCATAGTGCTAAGACTTGTTGGAAACAAAATGCTTTGTTGAAGCAGATTGCATGTTTGAAAGACCAATCTCATGTTAAGTTGGGAATTGGCAAAAAGGGAACCTCACCTAAGAAGGATGTTTGCACTCATTATAAAGTGAGTGGACATAGGATTGATATAATGTTTTAAGCTTCATTCATCTTCACATTCAAGTAATGTTAAAAATAAGATGATTTACAAACCTCTCACTAAGGTTAATGAAGCTAATTCAATCCATAATGCAGTTGATAATACAAACCAGGATAAGGTAAAACCTATAAGTGAAAATCCATTAAAGAGGTTAAGTCAACAATATGCAATTGATAATGAATCCACAGAGACAATCAATTTCACTAGGAAGAAAGAAATGGTTAAGTGGATTATCACTACATTCTTTTTGCAAAGCATGGTTAAGAATTCACCTAAGGGAATGAAGAAGCTTTGATAGATGTAGATTAGAGTTGGTGGGAACGCTTCAAGATAGGTTTATCATATGAAGTTTTTCAATTCTCACTTTTTCATAACTCTAAGTTTTTGATCTCCAGAATATACTGTATTGGTAGTCTAATAATGGATAAGACATTAACTCATTTGAAATAGTTGGAGATAATAGCAGAATGCATGTTGTAGGCTGAGTTAATTCCTTACAACACTTATTAGACTACTATTTTGAATGTATCTATTTTTGGGCACATGGATGTATAGATGCATTGTTAAGACCCTATGGGCATGTTTGGATGTTAGGCAATATACACTTTGTGTTGTTTGCATTTGCTTAGCATATAAGTCCCATACCAGGGCATTATATTGCAACATGTCTACAACATTTTGTGTATGTTGTTGACATTAACAAACTTGTTTTGTAGTTACATTGGGGATTGTTTCAGTTATTGACAGTTCACCGCTTTATAGGATGTGACATGGGCAGACAATTTTGATATGTTGTAATCACTTTTGCAGTTGTAGATTCACTTACTCATGCCTTTGGATTAGGCATTTTTACAGTTTGATTTTGAATCATTTTAATGCAATTGTTTATACCTCTTGCTATGATTGGGTTCTATTTTCATGGATGTAGTAGACCAGTTTGCAATTTTAGGGGATATTGGACTTTTGGAGACAAAAAGCCCTCCATTGGGGAGGTGTGATGAGAAATTGAGTTTTGATAATGGTTTCAAGTTTGATTTTCAGTGGTGGTACACTGTAGAGCTCGTCAAGAGATTTTTGATGCTTTTTATGGTTTGCAAAACATACACCGTATGCAAAAGTTATAGGCCTCTAAAGTTTGGGTTCGATAGGTAAAAATTTGGTGTCGTAAGATGACATGGCACAATGAGGGCACGCCAAGTGGACCAATCAGGTGGCAACAAGTGGCAATCAACAGGTGTTCATAGAAACTTTTGGTTACACCACATGGGAGAACACACACATATGCCGAGTCAAAAAATCTTGAGAATGGGTCACGAATGCATGCCACATGGCATGTGAGAAGAGGACAAGGCTAGTGTATATGCTAAGATTGGAGTTTTGACCAACGTGCATGAAGAAGTCTTGCGCCCAAGTATCCCATGAAAGGGGACGTTGACACATTCCAAGGAGGTGCTTAAGTTTTTAAAGCATGCAAACTGCCTTCCACGTAGCCATGTGGGATAATGAATTAGTCTAAGTGCCAAAAATGGAGGGAGAAGAGTCAAAGCACACCCAAAAAGGAGGAGGCCGATTCAAACTCAGTCAAAGTGCCTAAAAAGGAGGGCAGCCAGTTTTGAACCCCTGTACTACCGCCCAAAAGGATAGGGCCTTGACCACTTCAGCTATGGAGGTTGAAGTGTTATAAAAGGGATGAAATTCTACTTGAATACAAACAAGAAGCCGACTGTGTACTGGAGATTATAGACCCGATTACAGTATTTGGTCATTTTGGAGCCTTTAGAGGCTGAATCAGAGCTCAAAGTAAACTACAAATTTGTTTAGAATTCTGATATGCTCTATGTAGTATATTCATTTTCCCATTTTGGAGAATTGGTGATGCCATTTTGAGCTATAGAAGTTTCCAATTTTGATTTGGAGAAGCCTTTGCATGTGATTTAGGAAGGTGAAGGATGTGCTGAGTCAGCCAAGGTTTTTCAAAGGTCTGATCACTATTATTGTAGAGAGATATGATCTTTTGTTTTTTGTAAGTATTATTTGGCTTGCAAATTTAGCAACAATTAATGGATCGGTTCGATACGAACTCGGGGACGTAGGAATTTCTGAACCCCATAAACAATTTCTATGTTTTGATCCTTGAATTCAGTTTTGCATTTCATTTTTAGTTAATTTATAGATTATAATTTAGATTTTAATCAGAATGCAAAAATTACTCATTTGATCATTTATGGGAAATTGGATAAAATCAAGAATTTGAAAAATCTGACGGTTTCAATTGGAAAATTGATGTGATATATCAATTCACCTTTATTTCAGTTTTAAAACTTGGTTTAGATTAGATTTTCATCAGTTTTTTATCATTCCAACATCTTATAAATTGAGAAATTCAAAATTCATACTTTTAAAATTTCACTTAGAGTTTATCAGTGGAGTTTACGGATCATTAATGGGAGTTATATATTTTTTAATTGAAAATTATTTTCTATTAAAAATAAAGTTATTTGTAAATAATGAATAGTATAGTATCACATTTAAAGTGATTTTTTATTCAAATTTAACTTAAAATTTGTTTATATGCATAGCTATTTAAATCAAGGCTCAACTAACTTATACATAACTCATTGACATTCATGTATTTTTATTTTTATAATAATACTATTTTTTAATTGAAAATTTTATCCCCTATATTAATAAAATATTATGTCACAAATTTAATCATACTAAAAAATGAGTGGGCATGATCACACTTTGAAACAGTGACAACTGGCAAGGCCAAGAAACACTTACAGGTTAAGTATGATATATGATAATTTTTTAAACCAAAAAAGGTGAAAAACTGTTAACTAGAGCCATATAAAGGCAACATACCAATAGAAAATATTAAGTAATTGGAGTAAAAACAAGCAATGGTGGAGGATGTGGAAGATCATCTAGTTTGTTTCCCCAACCAGTTCTAATATAGGAGGGTCTAGTATATCAGGTATAATGTTAATTCTTAATGTACTTATGAATAACTTATATCACAATCAAAAGTGTGATAATTACATATGATAGTTTGAATTGGTTTTCTATCTTTCTAATGGGTTCAATGCACCCTCCATTTGGAAGATATTCTTCTACACCTAAATAAATAAATAATAATAATAATAAACTCTTAAAATTATACATGAGTAAAGTAGTTTATATCATATCCTCGGTTAATAAATCATTTTAAGTAGGCTCAGGGTGGTAAAAAGGTGTAAATATTTTGTGTTTAAGGAAATGGGCCCCTATTTAGGTGAGATTTCCTCCAATTTTCACTATACTAATCATTCAACCCTATTTATGTCCCCTTAGGTGAGAATCCTTCCAAATTTCATATTTTCCTGATCCTCCAACTCCTATTTATACCCTTTTAAGTGAGAGTCCTTCCAACTTTCACTTTACCAATAAAATTGACAATTGTTCCCATAATTCCTAAAATAATATTGATGATTATCAACATTCTTTAAATACTACTGATGATTATTAATAATATTTAATTTAAATTTGTTTGTATAACCTATCAAAAAAGTACCAATATAAATAATTATTTATGTTTATCTTTAACAAATCATTACTTAATAAAACATTAAATTTGTTATATATTAGATGTTTTTACAATACATTAGCAGATGTTATCATTTTTCAAAACTTAATTATGTTAATTTTGAATCAATTTTTATGAATATTTATAATGAATAGTGGTTAAAACCATATTTCATGTGAGCAAGAGTGGTTTATTTGATACATATTACGTTTAGATAATGTTTATAGGTTTAAAGTATCAATATTTTTTACGAGGTCAAAAAATTTAGCAAGTATTTTTTGTTATGAACCATTCATTATGTAACTTCTTATCTCTTTCATTTTTATACATGTGGTATTTCTATAATACATCATTGTATAAAACCATTTTTGAGAAATTAATTTATTTGATTTGGGGTTCATAAAAAAATATTATTGAAGGTTTTGCAAATGAAGTGATAATATAAGATGTCTTGATCGTGAGGGGGACTCCATCATTAAGTGCACTTAAGTCAAAATAGTGTTAGGATGGGTGGTCACATGTGAACTCTGAGTACTTCACCTTTGTGAGTATCGCCTAGATACAATGAGTGTCAAATAGATTATTCATACTTGTAAGAGATGGGTTGTCATGAATCACTAATCATGGAATATAGGTCTCAGAGGATTGACTCAAGAAGTTAATGCAAGTTTTAATATTTGAAAAATAATATTACATAATAATGCACTAAGAAACACTGAATGTATAAAAAAATGAAAGAACTATGAATCTCTATAATGAATAGTTTGTAAAGAAAAATTGTTTTTAATTAGGTTTTGAAAATGGAGTAGCAATCCAAGTGGGCCTAACTATAGAAAAAAACTCTATGATTAAATATAAATTTGAATCAAAGTACTCATGGGATGGGTGACCTCTAAATAAGTTCTAGTACTTGAACCTTGTGAACATCTTTTAGTCATTCCAACGAATGCTAAGTGAGTCATTCATATTTATAAGAGATAGGTTCCCCTCAGTATTACGGTCATGAAAGTTGACTCAAAATTAATTAAATAAATTATATATATATATATATATATATATATATATATATATATATATATATATATATATAAATAATGGAAACACTATATATATGAAATTTAAATAGTCATAACACAATATTTATTGAAGGTTTTGTAAATAAAGTCGCAAATTAAGTGAGCTTAATAAGTTTCATTATTCTAATTTATTAAAGTAATTTAAATTCATATAAAAATTATAATACAATTTTTTTTTAAAGGTACAAAAAGATTATTTTATATAATTAATAGAAAATATTTTCTATTAAAACAAAATTATATACCATATCTAAATTTTTAACTCATGACAATTTTTTTATAAACCATAAATTTCTATCGACCATTTTATTATTACAATCTTATTATATATTATTATTATTATTTTTATTGATATCATGATACATTCCCATAATAAATATTTATAAAAGTAATAATATAAAATGTAACAAAATTTATCTTCATAATGAAGTACCTAAGCATAATTTAAAAAATAATAATAAATAAATAAATATTGCAAAAGAAAAACTTTTTCCAACAAATTATCATGAGAGTAAAAAAAAATCCTTCGTAAAAAAAAAAAACTCGAAACAAAAAATAAAGAATTGGAAAAAAAAAAAAAAAAATCAAAAATCAAAAATCAAATCTATTACGTTGGTTTGATGGACACATCAAAGGTTTAGACTATAGTAGTTCTTCTAATATTGTCATTATCTCATGTCTTATCGGAATGGTCGGAGTGTTGTGTTAATGAGAATAGGCATGCTCCATTGTTATCAAGTGGAAAATATGTTGAATCTCCTTTCAATTCATGATGTACTTCGACCCTCTCAACATGAAAAGTAATAGATGTGCACGTTAAATTTATGATGTCAAAAGTAATGTCATATTTATATTTATATTTATATTTATATTTATATTAATATTAATATTAATATTAGTAGTTGTTTCAAATGTATAAGTTATATCGGAAAAAATGTAATATCTTATTTTTGTGAAGTAAGAATTTATAAAGTGAAAGAGTGTAAATCAATCCATTTATATATATTATCAATATACTTTCAATCAATCAATATATATATATATATATATATATATATATATATATATATATATATATATATATATATATATATATATATTCGGATTTTAATTTCTTATTCCTATTTCAATGACATTATAACGATGATTTAAGTTAGACATCAAAAGTGGAGATCTGATGCAATCAAATCAATTTTCACGACGTTCTCTTCAATCCATGACAATAGAAAACAAACAATCAAATATGGTGACTCATTGCAAATTACAAACCCATCTATAATAGGTGTAGGGCATGTAATTCCAATAGTTACACCAAGTCTAGGTTTGGTCTATAATATGGTCCATGCAGTATATAATATCCCCTGAAATACTTTTTCATTGCCCTCAACATCACTGCGTAGCTCACCTTAAAATATTTCACTACTTACATATTTTGCATGGCCTTGCTCTTCCCCACCACTTTGTCATTGTTCAAGTTCACCATGAAATAAATGTCTTCTCCTTACATAATGCATTGCCACGTCGCATGAAGGAACACAACCTCATTTTCATTGTCACCTCCACCAAAAATATAAAATTATTATTGTGTAACACTAAGTACACAAAAAGTCAAACTGAATCATCGATCATGGGTTTTGAATTAGATACAATTGTCAATTTTTATCTCTCCCACTTATTTTATCGAAACAAAAAAAATACATTCTTTCTTATATATATATATGTATGTACAATATTATTATATGTTATAGATATATGACTATAGTATATAATAAGAATGTAGTATGTTACTTCCTTTTATCGAGCTTTAAATAATTTATTTAATTATAAATATACATCAATTTAATATAAAAAACATTTAAATAAATAAAATAAATACATGATAATTTATTATAATAAATATTTAAATAAACATAAATAAATAATAATATGAAAATGAAAAATATATAAATAAATAAAAACAAATAATATTTAAATAATGATGTGAAAATATTATATATTTATATAACTAAAATTAATTGATATTTAAATATTGATATAAAAATATGTTTTTTTAATAAAAAATATTTGTTCTCTCACATGATTTATTTTTAAATTAGAAAAGTACCTTCTTAATTATCAATTATTGATGGCCAACATATCACCATCATAACATGTACATTTAGGTAAAATATTTTGGGTAGTCATCATATGTGTTTTTCGAGGTGGTATAATATATTTAACATATTGTTAATATATACAATGAGGATAAAATTGTAATACATATTCTTTTCTCTATTGAGTTTTTTTTTTTTTTTCAATATTTATCATTTTTGTATTATTTTATATACTAATTAAAAATGAAAAAGTTATTAAAGTAAAATGTTTTTGGTTGGAGTTATAAATAGGAATAATAGCTTTTTCAAAAATTAGAATTATAAATAAATCTGAGACTTAATAAAGATCCCAATCTTTTGATAATATTAAACAAATAGATATAACCTACATAATGTATATGACAAAGGATATAAAATAAGGAAGACTTACCCTCATCCTCTACACAAATATATAAAAGACCCAAAAACATGATAAAATTATCAAAAATACTAAAAAAATACCCTCAAGCAAAAGATGGTTGTAGACCTTTTGTAAAATCATAACAAACTATTAGCAAGAAAAGAAATACTAGGAAGGAAGATCAAACCCATACAAGGAAAAAGGTCAACCCGTGAGCATGAATTAGTCCTCTCCTCTACATGAGAGAAGATCATCCAAGGTCCACTCTCTTCCATCATTAATAGCTTCAACCGATTCCATATTCATAAGTTTTACCTCTATCTTTCTTCCTTTACACTTAGTGGAAGGGCCACCATTAAGAACAAAAATTATTTGCTAATAACATCATTTGTCAAGAGATTTATGAAAAAGACTCATATTATCAAAACACGATCAAATATTTAACACCCTAACTTCAAAAACGCTTTGGAGGAGAAGATATTTTTATAAAAAATAAAATGAATCATCATTTGATTTGAAAAAAGAAGACTCGGAAAATAATTTCCCATAATTTTACCATACGAACTAAACTTTTTATTTATATTAAACATAAAGAATTAATGCTTAAAGCTGCTTAAACTAAGCTTCAATTAATTTATAAAAAGCCTCATAACGTTTGTGTAATTTTTTAAAATAATAATAATTAATAATTTAATTATGAATACATTTTATCACACTCAAAAGTGTAATAGTTTAACGTGAGTTTGGAATGGTTTTGCTCTGTTTGATGAGTTTGATGCACCCACCATTTCAAAGACATTTTTCCACACTTAAAAATAAAATAAATAATCATTTTTTAAAGTTATTTATAAATAAAAGAGTTGATATAATATTTTTAGTAAATAATTTTTTTTTAAATAAATTTGAATAAGTTTAAGGTAGTAGAAAAGTGTATATATTTTATGTTCGAGGTAGTGATCTTAAATAATATATTTTTCGAATAATTATTCATATCTTTTAATTGAAAATATAATTTATCAATTTTTATATACAATCAAATGTATAAATGCCTGCCTATATAATTATGGGTGGAAGAGGTAAGGGTTACCTAATGGAATAAAACAATAACCAATTAAGCAAGGATATATTATTGTCTAATAGTAACTACAATAAGATAATATAATTTTAAAAAAAAGACATTTCAAATATTTTAATAATTATAAGTTAATATAATTTTAAGAAAAGTATATTTTAAATAAAAATTTATAAGAAAAAAAAAAGATAATAATTTTTTTTAAAATAAATATATTTTATGACTAAGAAAATAAATACTTGTTTATATTCTTTTGTCTGAGAATTCATTCAATTTTCATTTTTAACAGATTTTAAAAAATAAATTCTTATTATAATCATAAATAATATTGGTAATTATTAACATTCTTTATGTTAAATTGATTTGGATTTTATATATATATATATATAAACTGCTTACTAGAAAATAAAATTGAAGTGTTAATACATTTGGTAATCTTATGCATTATAATACGTATTGAACATCATTTTAAAGAAATTATTTATGCTAATTTTGAATCAAACTTTGTGGCCATCTCTCATGAGTAATGGGTTGACATAGGAATCCATCTCTCATGTGAGTTTGAGTAGCATATATATATATATATATATATATATATATATATATATATATATATATATATATATATATATATATATATGTGATGTTTACAGAGTTAAGTATGGGGATTTTTTAAGGGAGTTTTGCATTCTATTATTAATATATCTTAAACATATTTAATTAGGGTCATTTAATTTATTATTTTATTTAAAAAATAATAATAAGTATTTTTATTTATAAAATATTTATTATGGATTATTTTTATTTTTTGATTTATATATATTTGGTGTTTTTATAATGTATTATTATATAATATTATTTTCAAGGATTTTATTGATTTAATTTTGAATTAATATTTGGTCCATATTTTATAAGTATTGATTCACAGATTCTATCTTTCGTGAGAATGAATGGTTTATATATTCAATCTCTCATGACAATGAATGATTCATATATTCAATCTCTCATGAGAATGAATGATTCATATATTCAACCTCTCAGGAGCATGAATAGTCCACTTAGCACTCATTAATTATAGGTGATGTTCACATGTGTAAATTACCATTTTTTTTGGTAGATTACCTATCTCAATACTGTTATGGTTTAATTATGAACCAACACATAATTGAATAAGGAAACCCCTCTTGTCGATTATGTAGAGGTGACAAAAATAGGCTTTACCGAGCATAGACAGGAACAGTTATAGTAATTACTCTTATCATTGTGTTAGTGAAATTCCTAAATTTTTACGTGCAAGTTTGGTGTGACTGAAGAGGTAATGCACATTGGGGGGTGGTAAACCCAACTAGTGGTCAAGATTAGATTTCAAAAGATGTTAATAACCTTACATGAACAGTGCACCCTTAGTATCACCAACTTTAAAAAAAGAAGAAGAAGAAAAAAAACTAACATGAATGGCTCATAAGGGAATATTGTTGAAATTTTGCAAATGAAATAAGATAAAGTGGACATAATTGTGGGGGGAAATCCATCATTAAGCTCACTTAACCAAATTAATATTGGGAGAGGTAACCTTTGGTGAATTTTGAGTGTTTCATCTATGTGTGCATCACTTAGATATAATAAGTATTAAGTCCATTCACGTTTGTAAGAGATAGGTTGCTATGAATAACTACTCAAGAAATATAGGTTATGAAGATTGACTAAAAAAATTAATGCAATTTTTATTCTTTAAAAAATGATATCACACAATGATGTACTATAAAAACATCAAATGTAAAAAATGAAAAATCTATGAAACTCTATAATGAATGGTGCATAATACAACATTTTTATTATTTATTTTTTACAAATGGAATAGAAAAAAAGTGGACTTGATTGCAAGAAAAATTATATAATTAAATGCGCTAAAATTGAAGTAGTCTTGGGATTGATGACTTCTCAAAAATTTCTAATGGTTCACACATATAAATATCATTTAAATATTTTAGTAAGTACCAAATAAAACAATCATGCTCATGAGAGATGGGTTTCTTTAAACCACTACTCATGAAATATAAATCATGAAAATTGACTCAAAATTAATTTAATTGATTTTTAAAAACAATACTATATAATGATACATTGTAAAAACCTAAAATAAATGAATTTGAAAAATCTAAAAAACTTTTCAATAAATAATTTATAAAATAATTTTTTTTTTGAAATATTTTTAAATAATATATCAAACTAAATAAACTTAATTATAACATAAACATTATAATTAAATATTTTAAAATTAAAATAATACTAGAATGAATAACTTCTAAAAAAAAAATCCATTATAATTAAATATTTTAAAATTAAAATAATACTAAAATAAATAACCTTTCGAAAAAATCTT
Source organism: Torreya grandis (assembly GCA_037957365.1). Lineage (NCBI taxonomy): Eukaryota > Viridiplantae > Streptophyta > Pinopsida > Cupressales > Taxaceae > Torreya > Torreya grandis. The sequence continues at coordinate 1,966,165 of JARHVA010000229.1, read as the reverse complement.
TTCTCTTTATTATATGAGTATTACCTAAATATAATGAGTAATAAATAAATATTCACACAAATTTATATGACCACATTCACACAAATTTATATGAACAATTGTATAGATCCTTATTATAAAAGTATTACTTAAATATAATGAGTAATAAATAAATATTCACACAAATTTATATGACCACATCCACACAAATTTATATGAACAATTGGTCATACAGGTGATAAAATTTTAATTAATTGAAAAATTATATATTACATTAATAAAATTATTATTATCATCTTTTGTTTTACTCTTCAAAAATTAGATTATAACATGTCATCTTTAAAGTTATCATGCCATCCTTTTCCTCCTCATTTTTCTACTCTTTAGAGTTAGTCATGTCATCATTTTCTTCCTTCTAATTCTTGTACACTTGATTGTTCATCTTAAAGGAAATAATTATTCAACTGTATTCAATTTGCATGGGATTGAAAGTATTAAAATACTTCTATTTCTTAAATTAAAAATATTTTTAAAGATTTAAAAGTATTTTTAAAGCAATTTAAGTTTAATGAATTTGTCATATATATATATATAGTGGCAGGTCTTTTAATAAAATAAAAGTAGTCTTAGTCGAAGGTAAGAGGTTTTCTTAGGGTTTGGTTTTGATAATGTGCATGCTTCCTGACCATATGCCTAATGATTGTGACTAAATAATCTCTCTCCCCACCATCTGTTACACTACTGATCTTTATAGATCAAGGTAGGATTTTTTATTTAAACATGCATTTACTGTGCTGAGTTGGCTCTCCCCTCTGCCCTTTAGGTGGCTTTTTTCTAAATTCCTTATTATAAATGGCTGCTACCACTCATTCTGCATCATTTGATGCATGAGTTATTAGTGGGAGTAATAGCAATAATAGCACCGAAGCAAGCACAAAAACTCATTCTAAAGGTTTATCACAAAGAAATTCTCTTGAACCAGACATGCCTGTGCTTGATGTAGTTTTAGAATTACCTAAGTTTGATAAAGCTAGTAACTATTTTGAAAAATTTACTATTGTTTCATATTTTGTGGGTTGAGTCCCCCCAGAGAGCCTCCTCAAATAGTGGGTTCATAACCACTGACAAAACCATGGGGTTAAATTGGAAGGTGTCCAAAACCTCACCAAGGGATTTTTCTATTCTATTTCAATAACCTTGATCACTGCAAGGCCATTGCTAACCATGGGCCCTAGTTTATATGCAAAACTTTGGTTGTTTTATCTCACTCGACCAAGGAATTTTAGGTCTTAGAGTAGACCAAACTCAAAATCCTAGTTTGGATTGAGTTCCCTGGGTTGCCTTTGCCCTTGTGTAATTTTATAGACTAGATTATCAAGCCATTGGGGTGCTTCATTTGCCATGAGCAGTCTAAATTTTATGCCACTCACCCCCAACAAAGGGACTGTGTTGAGATTGACCTTGCTAAGGATCTCAAAGAATCCATTGATATTCAAGTCAATGACAGTCATTTCACATAGTGAGTGTTATATATAAATTTGCCAAATACTTGCTTTTGTTACCAATCATCTTCCCACATGATTAAGGAATGTCCTCTAATGGTCCCCACATCTACCATGCCCCAAGAACCTAATGGGTCCAACCTAAAACCTTTAGCTAACACCTCTGATGGGTGGACCATAATCACTAAGCACAAAAATGCTCTTGCTAGAGCACCAAACAGGAAAAATGTTTCACGCCCTTCATATACCTCTATCATTGCCTTTGTTTTGGCTAAGTCCCTTCCATTTCTACAGCTTTAGCTACCTAAACCCATTTTATGCTCACCACAAGTGGTCACTGTATAGCCCCTCTGCCAATCTCTATTGCACCTAGCCTTACTTCACAACCCACTTTGGGGGTGACTAACTCAAATTTCATGAATCTTGTTACCTTCAGCCATAAAGTTGTGTTACGTCAATCTCATAGCCCTTCACCTTTTGGTGAAGATGAATAGGGGTCACATAAATGATAACCCTTTACTCTAAGAGATTTTAGAATCTTGATCATTTCTTTTAATAGGTTTTCAACCCTCTCAGACCTCACAAAAGAGGGAGATATGAATCTTGATAGTTATCCATGCTAGTCTATTCATGGAATGTAAGAGGACTTACTGATCTGATGCATAAGTATATATTCAATAAAAGTTGTCAATTCTTTTCAAATATGAAGATATTATGCCTACAAGAAGTTAGGACTTTTGACTTCATGTTTCATTATGCAACACACATTATCTGGCCTAGGGCCATCTATCCGACCACTCATCATGAGTCTAGCAGAGGAGGATTTATGACCCTATTTGCACCATATTTGTCCCAACACATCATCTCATGGGGGTTTGACCCCTCAAATTATGTGTTTTGGATGCTCTTTGATTTTGACAATTGCATAATTGGGTTAGTTAATCTGTATGCTTCTAATGATGCTATTGAGCATACCTTATTATGGAGATGGCTGGCTGACTCACTTCTAGATGCTCACTGGATTCTTTGTGGTGATTTCAATATGGTAGAATCACTAGAATATAAATAAGGGTGGCTTCCCATGAGGTGGTGTGCATGATAATGTGAGGCATGGTTCTATCTATGTAACAAACTCAGGGTGTTTGACCCCAATCACTATCGACAGAAAGATTCTCACTCACCTTGGTTCACTTGGTCTAATTTTTTCCAAGGTGAGGATAGGGTGCTCAAAAGGATTGGTCGAGCTCTATTAACCGAACAAGATATTTTTTATTTTGTACCTATACAAGGCCAGCTTGTCTTAGCTATCCTAGACACTTTTCTATCTAACCATCCCCATTTGTTTCAATGTTGAGTGGATCACTCCTCAAGTTTGGGTGCATATCACCCAATTTTACCTCAAAACTACCCATTTCAAGCATGAGCATACCTTGAATCACATTGGTCATATTTGGAATCTTGTTCTAAGACCCACTGGGTCTAATGGATGGATTATGTGGTGGTCTTATGCTATCAAACATACTTCCACTTTCCTTAGAATATATGGCAAATAGACTACTTTTTTTAGATGACATTCATCATGCCACCAATCAAGAATTTATCATAGCCTCCCAAGAGCTTGAAGACTCACCTTGTAATGTATAATTACAAGCTCACATAGCTAACTGGAGACACAAACTCCAAGTTACTTAAGCTTACAATGCTAGAGGAGCTCAGATGCACACCAAAATGCATGGCTCAAAGTGGGGGACAAAGTGACCAAGGATTTTTTTGTCCTACTTTGGTTTAGACAAGTAGTCAATAGGATCAAGGACATTAAAGGTGCAACTAGGTGACTCACCAAATTACCTGAGGTGATGCAAGAATTTGTTGCTCACTACCATGAGGTGTTCACCTCTCAACCATATACTACTACCAAACAAGATGCTCTCACTCATTGTTTGAGAGTTGTTCCTTATAAGATTTTAGAGGCCTAGAGAGTCGCTTGTGATTGACCTCTTAGTCTTAATGATCTTAAAGAAGCTTTTACATAGATGGTCACTGACAAGGCTCTTGGAATTGATGGGTTTATTTGTGAGTTTTACCATTCTTTATAGGACACTTTGGGCCCTAAACTTTATAAGGTTTATCTTGAAGCTTTACATACCAATTCTTTGGGGACTCTCATAAATCAAGGCAATATTAATTTCATTCCCAAAGTTGGAGACCTAAAAGTGTTGACCAATTGGAGGCCTATTACTATATTGAATGTATCTTATAAGATCATTGCTAAAGCTTTGGCCCTTAGGATCAAACATGTCCTTCCTCTAATTGTGAGGAGTGTACAAACTAGTTTCATTCAAAATCATTATATCCTGGACAATGTGATAACTATATGTGAAGGCATGGAGTGGGCTAAAACTTCAAATCAAAAAGCTCTTTTTATCTATAGTGACTTTGAGAAAGCCTATGACCACATAGAATGGCCCTTTATCATGGCCATGTTGCAAGATCTTGGCTTTGGATCAAAATTTGTGCACACTGTTAACATGCCCTTTCAGGATGCTGGAGCTTGTATCACCATAAATGGTGCCCAATCTCATAGATTTGAGCTACATAGATCGATCAAACAAGGTTTCCCTCTTGCCCCTACCCTTTATGTGCTTATTGTAGAAGGTTTTAATTACCTTCTAGCTTATTATAATTCTAGGGGGTTGGTTAAAGGTATCTCTCTTCCTACCTCAGATCATCAATTGGTTAATGGTCACTTTATGGATGACTCCTTTCTTACTCTCCAAGGAGATGAAGAGTCGGTTAGGAATGCCATGCAATGCCTTGATATTTTTTGTTTAGCCTCAGGATCTTCCATTCAATGGAAAAAGACCTAATGCTATAGACAGTCTCTATCTCCTAAACCCCCTTGGCTTGAGGGTTACCAATGTCAAAGGATCCTCCCAAGCATTCAATTTAAATTCATTGGCATTTATTTTGCCTTTTAGGCTTCCCCTATTATTCTTTGGTCTTATGTCATACAAAGTGTTGAAAAAAAATGCCTATTGGATTGCTAGGCCTCTTGCTCTAGCTGGGAAATTTTAGATCTATTCTAAGGTCTTGGATACTATTCATGATTATTACTCTTCCTGTTAGGCCCCTTCTAATGCCTCCTATGCCAAGTTGGAAAAGCTTCTTCATGACTTCCTCTAGGCTAATTATGAAGGCCATCAAGGGTTTCATAGAGTTTCTTGGGCCATTTATTGTAGGCCTAAGGAAGAAGGTGGTCTTGGCCTTATAGACATTAAACTTTAGGGCATTTCTCTCAGTGTCAAGTGGATTATAAGAGGACTAGAAGGAGATGAAGCCTGGAAGATCCTTATAAAAAATTGCATTGCTCAAAGATCTCCTCTAGGCAAGGAGGCATGGCAGCGTATTGACTTGCATACCCTCCTCCTCATTCATGTGCCTATCAAAATCACTGGCTCTTTTGTCATACAAATCATATGGAAGGCCTAGCAGAAGCTTAAGTCTCACCTAGTTTGGATTGGAGATGGATTCAAGAATGGTCTCTCTATTAATTCTCAATCTCTCTAGTGGTCCCCTATTCTCAATTTACACAATGTTCTCTTTACCATGGTTCCTTGGATAAAAAGTCTTAGGATTTTTAAAAAGGGTATTAAACACATTGGAGATCTTTTCTGTAAGATATCTTGAGATTGGATACCTTGGAATATTGTGAAAGCTAGGCTTTATCTTAACAAAAAAGACAAAGAATCTCTTTTTAAAATTCAAAATGTCATACCTGGTGAGTATCTATACAAAATTGGAGTGTCCTCTCTCACCCTATGGTGGAAGGAGTGGAATTGGCCTACAACCATTCCTTTTTATCGTTATACCCCTAAGTTGGGATATAATGTTCTTGCTCCCTAGCATATAAATACTGACACACTCAACAGATGTTGGAGTCTTAACTCTCTTCATTATGTCTAGCTAAGGAGATTTAATAATATATGGTTGGCACTCTTGGAACCTAAAAAATATCACTTTCTCTGGTGCATTATGTATCATGGGCTCCTTGTTGGAGATCGGATCAAGCATATGGGGGTTATTAATCCCACTTGTCATGCTTGTCACCACCTAGAAATCGTTAAACACTTTTTCTGGTTTTGTCCCCATGCACAGTCTACCTAGAGATGGATTCACTCTCTTTTTAAACCCTTCAGACCCAAAATGTTCACCTAAAAAATGGCTCTCTTGGGGGACTCGACCTTGCTTCCTATGAGATATAATATATTTTAGTTGATTTTTTGTACTGATATTTTATTTCAAATCTAAAAGTCTAGAAATAAAGCTTGTTTTAATCATGAAGCTATGAAAATTGGTTTTTCAATTTCTAACAAAATTAATGTGATCTCCACTATTACCCTTTAGACCCAGAGCTAGATGAAGAAAGTGTGACTGAAACTTCACCATTTACAAGAGCTACTAGATCACTGGGGTAATTCCCCTTGTCCTGTCAGTCGAGAACCACCTGAACACACTCCTCCTTGAGGATGTGGTGGTGGAGCCAGGCATTCTCAATCTTAAAGCCATCGGTCCCAGAGTCAGAGGAGCTCCTTTCTTTGCTCTCACTATCCATCTCCTGAGCATGGGACTACTTATTTTCTAGGTGGATCATCTCGTCGTGATAGTGGTAGTGGAGGAGGCTGGATAGCTCCCTAGCAGGACAAGTTTTCACACTTGGCGCTTGCCATTTCTCCACCTCAACCAATTTTTGAGTAGCCACAATAAACTCTTAAAGAGAAACAAAATGATGGGTGGGAGCCTCTTACCTTGGATGAGGACCCCCTAGTTGACGGGGGGTGGGGAGGGAAGCCTCAGGACCCTCCGCCACCTCTGTCACCTGCTACCATGTTCGCTACTGCTACTTTAGGACTTGTTTGTTTGTTTATGCTTTATCCTTTTTTGATTGTTAATGCACACATGTTAGAATTTTTGGCCCATATGGCTTTATAGTTGTTTTTGCTATTTTTTTGGGGCTTTTATAACCCAATGTATTTTTAGGATGTGACTTTTTCATCCATTTTTTTGATTTGACTAACTATATTTTATTTTATAAAGTTTTTATAAAATAAAGTGCACTTTTCAATCACACACACACACACACACACACACACTATATATATATATATATATATATATATATATATATATATATATATATATATATATATATATAATAGTCTAGGATTTTATTTTTTTAGATAGTGAGGAAAATTATGAGAGATGGGCTCAATTTAGTTATGTTATTATTTTGAGTTCGTAAAATACTTTTCCAAAAAAAAAATATATGGTTCTAAATTTTATCACATCCTTAAATTATTATAGATCATTATTGATTTTTTCAAATAAAAATTAAAAAAAATATATAATAATCAAATGAATGTCAAATATAAAATTAATCATTAATTGTTAATATTTTTTAGATATTATAATCCATCACTATCCTTAAATAATATTGTAAACTACATCTATTAATATAAAAAGATTATTTATAATATAAATTAATAAACATCTTAAATATATTTATCTAAAAATTTAAGAGATATTAATTTTGAAATACTATTCTTAAATTTATTACATATTATATTATATTAAATGAAGAAATAACATCAAAGTAGTAGTAGCAGCAGCAGTAGTAGTAGTTGTTGTTATTATTATTGTCATCATCATCAGATATTTCAATACATCTAATACTTTGGAATTTATTTTGAATTGTGGTTCTAAACTTGTTAGGATTTTTTTTAAAAGTTTACCCAGCCATTTGAAAACACAACCAACCTTATATATAATTGCATGCTTTAAAGTATATAGATCATGTAGGTAAGGGTTCCATATTGGGGTTAATTTCTCTATAAATGTTTTTGCAGTGGTTTTATGTATCATCAAAATTTAAAAAATATTTATACTTTAAAATAATGAATAATTATTGTTTAGGAAACAATGTCTGTGGGGTGAAAAGCAATATATCACTGATTATTTATTTTGTGGGGGTGAAAAGCAATAGATCATTGATTATCTATAATAATTAATTTTAATTTTATTGGTTGTCAGTGATAAGTTTATAGTTAATTAGATTTTATTTATTTAAACATTTTTTTAGTAAATTATTTTTAATTTTTATTAATAATATATATTACATAAAATTTAAAGAAATATGGAATCATGTAAATAGAAAAATACTACTAAAATATTTGAATCAAATTTATCCAAAAAATATAAGAATGTCCTTTCCATAAGATAATGAAATTAAATTTGCTTAATTTAATAATAATTTTCTAAATTAGCAATTATCTCAATGGTACAAGGAATGTCGGAAGGTATGTGTTTTTGTATGTGTTTTTATTAAGTGTTTATGAGTGTGAAATGGGTGAGGAGTAGTAATGATCGAAAAAATTGAATATGCTCTATATTTCTTGTAATATTCCAATATTTACATATATAGTATATTTCATTATTGCGTATCTATCATATACAAATGAAGGGTTGATATACATGTCGTACAATGAGTGTACTCTTGATACAAGGGATAAAGGTTAAGAGGGTCTGACCCACTCCTCCCCAACATGCTCTACCATCTCTCCACTACCTGCTATCCCATGATCCCTCTCCCAAATTGCCTCCTCGTCCACCCTACTGTGTTGACTTGTTATGTCATCCAACCCAAGTAGACATTGCTTATGTGTACTCTAACTTTTGTAAAGTCTATGGATCAATATACAGTTTACAACTTCCTTGGACATGGCTTAGGGTTTGCGAACAACATCATGAACAATGTAAATATTTTGCTAAAAATGCATTATTATCACTTTTCAAGCTCATTGTGAAATATAATGCCTCCTTCCCACACAATGTATTGCCATGTCATATGAAGAAACACACAATCTCATTTTATACCGTCACCTGAACCAACATAAAAAATATTCTATAATGTGACAACCACCTAAAATATTAATTTTGCATTTCCCAATTATGAAAGTTTCTAAACGTAAAATGATATAAAATTAATAATATATGTAATAAAATATTTAATAATATTATTATGTTATTATAATATTAAATTATTATATGTAACTATATATATAATATTTTTATTATAATAATATAAAATATATAACATATTTATTTAAAATATAATTATATATAATATATTTATAATTATTAGCAATATAATATATTATTAAAAGTATATTATACTAATAAAATATATTATTAGTTACCTAAAAAATAAATAAAAATATAAATTGAAATATCTTATTATTTCTCCTCACCATCACCATCTAGCTTAACTTGCCATGGTATGAACCCTTGGGAGATACCCTTGATGACAAAGTGACTATTGGAACATGCTACACATGTTGATTTAAAACAATGGAAAAATTCATGTGTGTATGAACATAAGAGAGTAGTTGTTAACGTTGTGTGAAGTTTTCTTTGGAAAATATATAATGTCTAAGAAGAAATAATTGATAATCAAGTTGTATTTCTAATCCTTTTTTTTTGGTTATTTTTTGTGTAGGTTAGAACTGCAAAAGGTAAGGAAACAAATATGATCACAAATGTTTTTCACTAAAAATTTAGAGCTAATTTAATTAATATTTAATATATACTATATATACTATTAATTATTTATTTTTTATTTGATGATGTAAATGCTTTTGAAGCCGAAGCTATAAATTGGACAAGTGAGGGTTTTGATAACTGAACCCATAATTACGCTGAGGATTTTGCATGATGGTCCCACAACCAATTCATACAAGGTACAATAAGAGCATTTTAAGGATCCCATAGCCATACCAAGTACAATAAGAGGGTTTGGAGGCTCCCACAACCTAGGTAGTTCAAACAATAAGAGGGTTTCAATGGTCCCACACCCATAAAGCCAATAGGATTTGAAGGCTCCTTGAACCTTTAAAAAACACAACTAGAGGGTTTTAAGGCTCCTAAAACCATAAAGAGCATAACAAGAGAGTTTGAAGGATCCCACAACATTAGTGAAACAAACAGCAAGAAGGTTTTTGGTCTCTTATAACCATTACACAAGGGTTTTAAGGTACCCATAACCTTAGCATAATCAAATATGTTACAAATCAATGAAGTTTGAAAGACTAACGCCTTTTAGCATGACTTCCATGAGACTAACACTACATAACAAGAGTCTATTAGGAGCAGAAGGTCTTCTACCCCCTGGGACTTCTGCACAACCTCCACACCCTGATAAAAAATCTTTGGGTGGGATCCTCCATCCCCCATCCCATATATGGTCCCTAAAAGAGTGATCATGCACTATAGGGAAAAGATACAAGGGGAGAGCCTAAGACATCCCTTGATTTATTTATTCCAACCCCACTCAAGGCTCTGAGCATATCCCAAATATATGGCTTGTCACCTACGCCACTCCACCAGGTGAATAAATACTAGGTCTGCATAATATGGCAAGTCCTTTTCACACCCAAAATACCATGTAAAACACATTTTTTTTCCAGCACCATCCACTCTCCAAGATGCACTATCTGCTCCATGGTTGGATAGTGTGCAAGTCCATACCCGATGGTTGAGAGTAGAGTAACGTCGGGTCACACAAAATATTTTGAGATTATTTATATTTTGTGTGTGTGTGTGTGTGTGTGTGTGTGTGTGTGTGTGTGTGTGTTAATATTATTATATATAGTATATATTAATATATTGTATTATATATTATAACTTTTATATTCGATTTAATATAAACCTTTATACTATTGTATTATAAAAATATATTATAATTTTTTACCCACTTTATATTCAAATATGCCTTCCAATGTATATTTGTTACATTTATAATTATTAAAATTTATTTTTAATGGTTAACCAACAAAAAAAAATGCCATAAAATATTAACTTCACTGCCTATCTAGTTTATTTATCACTAGTACCATTACCAAACATTGAAAAAAATAAAAAATTGAAATGGAGCAATGATTAAGGGATCTAGGGAGGCAATGAAGGAGGCAATTGACATTTGAAAGAAGGATGGACGAGTTAAAGAAAGTTGGATACCATGTAGCATAGTTGTGAATAGGTGGTAGTTTCTTATGGTTGTAATATTCAGATTACATGCAATTTACGCTGAGCCAGACCATTGACCAAAACTGAGTATTTCTCCTTGTAGGAATGGAGTCTAGGAATGGCGACAATAGTGAAGCCAAAAGGAGATAAGTTATAAACCATGGGGGAGGGATAATTCTTGTATCAAGTTAGAAGTAAATATTTGTTGGAGCTTTGAAAATTATTTTAAATAAATCCATTTCATGTATTCTTCTTTTGCATGTGTCAGTATTGTTTGCTTCTAAGATGTGGATGAATGCTTATATTTTTTTTCAATTACAATTTTTTCAAGCTATACATTGGATTTTTGAGCAAGAATCTAAAATTTGAAGTTTTTTATTCTTTTTGCAATTAAAAATATTTCTAGATTTAGCAGAAAGGTTTGATGATCATGATCAAGATAATAATTAATTTTTAACATTTTTATATGTTGATGGAAGGCTATGACTCATTAATTCCATTATTTATTTTGATCTTGATTTATAGTTAAGAAATGTATCTTTAATTTTTAAGATTTTTTTAATGTTTGTTTTATTTTTGTTGTTAGATTATATTCCCCTTTTAACCATATAATATGGGTATCCCCTAACGCATGAGAATTAAACCTACCAATCCTGCCTACCACCTAGGACTAATCACCAATCGACTAACTTTTCTCTCAAATGGAAACTCCTACACCACAAAATTCACAGTGTATCACCAATGATGGCTCCTTATGCAATCACATGGCATGCACCTTGAAAAATCTTTGATACTCACTTCAACCACAATGAAAGCAAAAAAATAGACTCCATAACCTCAATGTATTGCCCCCACATCAATAGCATTGCATTACTAATTTGATATATGTATTATACATGAAGTCCTTTTATAATCAAATATAAGATAGTCAATAAAAAATGCCACCACCCTACAAGCTACAAACCCCTCTGTAATGGGTACAGGTCATGTAAATCCAACCATTGCCTTAAATTTGATATATGCACGTATGATATGGGCCCTCTAGTATATGATATCGCTTGAAATACTTTGTCATTATGCCTCATCACCACTACCTAGCTCACTTTGAAATCTTTCACCACCTGCTAGTTCTATATGACCTTGACCTTTATTCCATGGGTATGAGTATGGTGTTTTGTATGTTCTTAACTCCGATGTAATTTCTCTAGGTGTCAATATATTTGTAACATAAATGAACATAAGCTACAATATAAGTTTCATAACCTCAATATATTATCTCCACATCGTTGACATTACAACGTTGATTTGATTCACACATCGGATGTAGAGCCTTCTTTCAATCAAATCAACCTCATGTCATCCTCATCGACCCTTGAAAATAACAAAATCCTACTTTACTAAAATAAAAGTTATCATTCCTTTTGACGTAGCATGCACTTTTTAGACAATTGATTGTTAAATATAATGTGTCTCATAAAACATTAACATTAACAATCTATTGTTATATTAAATATTATATATTTTAAAAAAACATATAGTATTTAATATAAAATTTTATAATTTATTATATATTACAATATTATAATACATTAAATATAATCATCTATTATATATAATATAATAATATTTTATATTCTCAGATATAATCTATCATTATTTATAATATTATAATTACATAATAATATAATATATTATATGACAAATACAATTAATAAAGAAAATTCCATTGCATGATATTTTTTATTGCAACAAGTATCTTGCAAAAAATGGACCTGGCTTAGTTCAATATGCAGTGGTGTGTATTTTAGTAAATTATTTATGTGCTCTACTTCAAATAAATCGCTGGCATCTAATGTGTTTTATGCCCTCTTTTTTTTTGTAGATTGATGCATTTATAGACAAACCATTTATAGGGAATCTTGTTGTAGTATGTTTGTTAGAGGAAATAAGGATACATAATGCATGTAAATAGTGGCAGTGGAGTTAAATCTCTCATAGAATGGTTTCCTAAGAAGAATAGAAAATGCCAAACAAAACAAAAATGCTAAAGAGTATGATTTGAAATGGTTCACCCCAATAATAGAGGTTAATAATTTCACATTTGGGTTATTTCCTCTTAACTTTTAGAATTTGGGTTATGTTTAAAACTTGTTAGAATGGATAGTTCAAGTTATTGTAGATTAGTTTAAGAGAATGGTCACATGGGGGTTATTTAGTACTTATTGCTAAGATTAATATTTAGAAATTGTTAGTGTTAAGATTTTGATTATAGTTATAGAGATTAAGATATCCCATGACCATACAAGAACACTTAAAGTGATTGTGTAGAGTGCTATCATTTTATTTAAAATCATCTAAATGTGGAAATCATTGTTAAGGCATAGGCCAAGGAGAAATACTATAGTAATGATAACAATGATGATAAATATATGGAGTCTTTTGATCCAGATATGTGAAAGAAGAGTACAAAACAAAAAGTTAAACTCTCCTACAACTAGGAAATTGAATTCACTAACAACAAAGGATAAATGGGCTCTATCGACAAATATTCTTAAAACAAAATCATATAGCCATCAAATTCACCTGATGTTTCAACAATATAACATTAGAAAATAATTTAAAGATTAAAATATATATCTTTTACTTCCTTAAATACTGAATCTAGATAGAATTCTTTTTTTGATACACTAAATTTATTATATACGGCATGTATAATAAAAATTCATGTAAATATACAACTCTAAAACTAATTAAATGAAAAATGTAAAAAGTTTTTTAATGAAACCACAAGTTCTACCAGTTTTGGGTAGTCTACTGGACTTGGGTATGAATCCACACTAGTATCTACATACTCTTTTCAAGTAAATTTGTGGTCTAATGTATCTCAAATTAGGCACCACCCCAATTATTTATAGCATCCTATGTGGAGGTTGTAACTATCATACTAAATAACATAAGTTACATTGAAAGAGATGTTAGTTTCTATTTTGGTAAGCGGAGCTTTATGAAGTGAAATAGTGTAAATTGATAGTTTTACCTCACTTGAATCACTACTAACCCTATCTCACATTTTGTGCACAAAACATTACCAAACAATAATTTGATAATCATTTTAATAATCTTTTCAAAATGTCTTTTTCTTTACAAGTGTTATGTTAGATTTTTTTTTGTAGGGATAACAAATATGCTTATGAAGATAATCTCCAATTGTCCCTAGATTTTATTCTAGGGGTTCGAGCATGGCATTATTATATGTTTTACCCTAATGTAATTTATCTAGGTGTCAATATATTTGTATCATAGATTAATATAAGCTACAAGATAGACTTTGGGTCCTAAAAGTCTTGTCTCAATGTCAGTAGTATTCCAACACTGATTCAAGCTACACATCAAATGTGGACCCATGCTACAATCACATCAACTATCATGATGCCTTTATCCAACTTTGACAATATAAAATGCCTAGTCAAATATTTCACCACCCTACAAGATGTAGATACTTTTATAATGGGTACAGGGCATATAAATCTAATAACTACCATGAATCGTAGTTTGGTGTACATTGTGGGTGCATATATATATATATATATATATATATATATATATATATATATATATATATATATATAAGAACAATGACAGCTTAATAATAATAATAATGATGATGATGATGATGATGATGATGGATGTCATTTGATGCATGCATGGTATAATACAACTATCCTATACAGTTGCCAAATGTTGTTCAAGGCAAAAACTAAACATTATCTTCATTCCTTGATTTTTGAGTGTAGGATGATGAAGAAAGATTAGATTTAGTTCATAAAAATGTGAATATATGGCCCTACAATATTATTAAGACCATTAGACCAACATCTAATAGAATAAATTTTGTAGTACTCTATTCCCAAATTTGGGAATAGGAAATGATCTGTTGTAACTTGAAGATGGCGAGGGTGTGGGGATGTGAAATGAGTGTATCATAGTAGAAGGAGAGAAAATTAAAGATAATATACATATTTTAATTATAATAATACACATAGGTTGTGAAGAATAATTGTCTTATAAGTTATTTCTACACTTCAAATATATTTTATCACCCTTATAATGTAGGTGGTTCTTAGATTAAATGAAGTGCTTTGTCCATATTGTTAATATAGGTTTCCAATGTGAATTTTATGCCTATGTATTATAGAATGGAAATGAAAGTTTTATCAATGAGTGGTGCCCTAAAACAATCCAACATAAATTTTTGTGAACAATAATGATTCTTTAAATGATTTCTATGCTCAAATTGAGTATTTCTAGAATTTATAATATATGTGGTTTAATAATATCTATCACCTATATTGCATCAGAGAGGATCATTCTAGGGTAAGCATTTATTCTATTTGCTTTTTAATTCCCCATTCCTAAAAATAGTATAAAATGCATCCTAGATATCCTCACGAGTAAACTAAATATATCACAAATTGTATAAAATATATATTATTCTCATTATTGTGCACATAGAACAACCCATGATGTTGATACATGATTTTTTTCTTCAAACTATTGAAATAGTTTTTCTCTTATTTTTTCGAATCATAGATAGATAGAGGGTTCTATAATTCTGTTAAAAATTCTTAAATGCAATGGGGAAAAGTATGGAAGCCCTATACTTCTATCATCTTAGCTTGGATAAATGACTCAAATAGAAGTTTATTTTGTTATTATTCACAACATTTTCTTAAGGCATCCATACTATTTGAGTCTAGTAGAAAAAATTGTGTATATTTATATGGCATTTGAAAACAAAATGTGTAAGAGATTTTTTTGGAAGAAACTGTGTCTGTTTTTAAAAATCGACGCATTTTGGATCCACTACAGTGATCCTTCATCAGGGAATAAATTTATGTAGAACAATAGTGCCTTGTATCTTAAAAACTGAAGGAAAATAGTTGTAAAACAATTAGAGATTAGTCATGCTTGAAAACCTATTGTTTATAAAAATCAATGTGTTTTTGCTCTCCTTTGGTATTTGTAGGTTGTTTTGTTTTAATTTTAAGGCTTAGTTTATCTTTATTTTTGTTGGTCCTAGATAGATTTCTTGTTTTATTTTATTTTAATCTTCTTTACTCATTTTTAATTCCTTATAATATAGTAATAATAGGTTAATATTTCTTAAATTATATGCTTTAAGTTAATATTTTAATTAATTGACTATTATTATCTTATCTCTATTTTGTTTTTAGTAACTTATTGTAGCAGTTATATTATTTTTATTTGAAAACTTTTTTACAACTATTTTACTTTGGTTTTTTAAGATGCAAGGTATTGTTGTTCTACATAAGCTTATTCCCTGATGAAGGATCACAGTAGTGGATCTGAAACATGTCAATTTTAAAAAATAGACACAGTTTCTTCTATAAAAAATCTCTTGTTATTTTATGGATTGTGGAAACATAAAATCTTTAACAAAATGTGCAGTTACACCATTTGCATTATATGTTGTTTTTCCAATGTATGCAATAATCAGTCCTTTTACTTTTAAAGGATCACTATCAAGTTGTTTGTTGTAAAATCATGTTAATATTTGATATATTACTTTTGTTATGAATGTCTTCCTTGTGCCCGCTCCTCCTATTAAAAACAAATATATTGGGGTATTTGGAGCTAGATTTTTTCTCATTGTAATGCCTTTGACAATAAATTGTTGCTCTTTGTTCAATTTTTTTTACAATTTGAAGTACTCATCTTGATTTCTATAAATGGTTGTTTGACTATTTGAAATGTATTCATTTGTTAATTCTTGCCTAGGTTGTGATTCTTATGCATTGCAATAATAGTTTATGTCATATGTTTCATTATTTGCATAGTTTTCATTATTTTCTTTGTCTTTGTCAATGTCAAATATCATAATGGAAGTAACATCAACTTTTTCTATGGCATCACTATTTCCCCATTTCAATTTAGGCTCAAAAGTAAACATAGCTTCATTTTTGTTTATTTCTATCTTATGAATAAGGTATGTGTCATCCCAAGTGTTCAAACCATTTTCTAATGTATCCTCATTCTCACGATATGGTATAAACAACATTATTTTTTCTCTATAATAGTTTTTAGGATCTATATGCATATTGTATCTAACATGTCGAATGATGTGTGATTTTTTTCATTTCTTGCTATTTACATATTTTCTTAGGTAAAATGCTACATATTCAGCCAAGCATACATATTCCAAACACATTGATATTGCAAGATATTTTTCTAAAGGAGACATACATATTATATCTTTTGAATTATCTAGTTTTTGTGTTAACAATTATGGACTCTTCAAAATATACGTTCTCTTTGTCTGAGGCAATGTGTTTATGAAAATTGTTTTCCTTGAACTGTAATGCAATGACAATGAAAGTACACTATGAATTGCTTGGTAGCTAGACATGTGTTGATGTTTTAAAAGAGTGTTTCCAAATTTTATTATTGCTTGTAGCTTATTGTCATTTCTACAAACGAATTTGACATGCACTTTTCAAAATGCATTTGTGAAGTTGTGATCAAACTTTGTCATGTAAGTGCAATAATATGTTGTAGATGCATATGAATCAAGAATGAATTGTGTATTTGTATTTGCATACCACAATATAAGAACACTATTTGTAAAACCATTTATCCAAATATCTGATGGATGTTTTTTTAGAATTATGATAGGTCAAAAAATACAAGATCGTAATGAAAATAGATATTTGATTTCATAAAAATCTACATCTTGAAAAAACATTTCAAAATTTGCAAGCTTGCTATATTTTTTTGCTCAAGTTGGGAGGAAATTATTATAGCAATTTCTTTATAAAACTCATTGATTTTTGTCCAATGGTTCTAGAATTATGGTTTTTTGCATTGGAGGCAGTGGAAACTTGAATCTAAAATGACATTTTTCATATTTTTTGCATGTAATTGTATGGTGATGTGTTTGTATTTTAGCCAAATTATCATCAATCAATGTTGAATTGCAAGACATGTACTAGTCTACAAAATTTTCAATTTAAGTGTTTGAGCAATTTCCATATACATGTGAATGTTTTACCCAAAGCATGAAGTGCAAATGTTCATTCCCTCTATTTTTAAATTTTTTTACAAAGAAGTAATCCAAAACTTTTCCAAAAATTTGTTCATTTTGTAACATCATCTTCTTAAATGCATTTGATCTATGGTTGAAGTAGTAACTACAAAGAACTAGATTTTTTATGATCATTGTGTCAATGTTTTCTTATTCAATGTTCTCACTATTATTATCTTTGATTTTTGGAGACAACTTTGTAATACATGGCATAATAGCTCCCAAAATTACTCTACACTTGTTAACGTAGCAAAAAATGTTGGTGGGCCCAATTTTTTTTATCATTGTAAAAATATATTTTCTTGAATTTTCAAAATATTCAGGCAATGTTCAACTGGTTTTGAAATCTCTATATGTTATTGGTGATTTTATAATTTTTTATAAGTTATTGTTGTCCCTAACATCTTTGGCATAAATCTTCCTACCGTTAAATTCACCTTTTTGTGTGCATATCAAAGCACAAGTTGAAACTTGATGTATAATGATTCTAACAACTTTGAAGAAGATGTTAGTGATATATGTTACAATGTCATTTCCTTTATGAAATAGCTCCCATTTAGCTATTTTTGGTATGATATTTTTTTTCATATCATTAGAATGGCTAGAACCATAGTACAAAGTTGGAAAGCTCATTTCTATAGAGAATTTGTCTTGGAATATACCTAATGGTTTGAATCCTTTAGATGGATAAATCTCTATAATTTCATCTTCTAAATAATTTATTAGTTTTTATTTAGAAAATTCATGCACCAAAGATTCATTAATTAGATCTATCTCACTTTCATGTGTGTCCGGTTCATGTATTTTGACAAGAACATTGTCACTTGATGCTTGTTCATTTTTTTTAAAACTTGTTTTCCAATCTTGGTCAATTGAATTTTTTTCTTGATTATATAGTGGAGTTTGTGAATGTTGTAACAATGCATTCATGACACATGCAGGTCTGACATTTCATGTCAAATATGCATCTTTGTATTGCAATTTGTGATTTATCTTGATTACAATCATTTTATTCTGATTCAATTGTCTAGGAAATGATTTGTGTATTCAATCATAATCATTTAGAACATTTATAATTGTTCCAATCAATCCATATTATGCATTTCTATAGCCAAGTTCACATATATGTGAAAAGGGCATTCTCAAGGTAGTTTATCTCTCTTCTAAAAACATCAACTTTTGCACAAATTTTATCTTTTTATTTCTTCTAATGTTGAAAGGAGTAGGTAGCACCAAAAGTTTTTCATTATTGATAGAAGTTTTGAAATGATTGCATATTTTTTGTCCTAACACATGTTTTTAAAACACCAAGTCAACATCAATGGAATTAAATGTTTGCACAATAACATTGTCAATTGTGAAAACATCTTTTTTAAAATGCAAACATTCACAAAGCACACAAACATGAATGGATGTGTATTTTATTGATGCTAGTTAGGCATTTGTGCTTTTTTCAACTTGTTGATTCTATTGATTGCATACAAAGCACTCATATTCTCGGTTGTGTATCATTACTTTTACAAAGCACAATGATACTTTATATTTGTTTGTGTCAATGTTTTTTATAGATTTTTCATTGCATGCTTTAGCCATGTGTTTTTCATTGTTCCTATTATGTATGTTTTGTTTTACAAAGTGTAATTATTTTCCATAGTTATTCTTAGTACAAGGTATACTTGTAAGAGGTTTGTCATTTGTATGATCTATGATAGATACAAAACATGTTTATTTTATTTCAAAATATTTCAATGTGTCAATATGTGGTGAGCTCTTGTCAATCACATCAACCATTTTAGACATAATATTGGTTTCAAAAATTATTTGCAATGGCTCATAATGACTATGATTAGTATCAATCTCAAAGCAAATAATGTTGTACGTCATTTATGGTTGATGATAATTGTAAAATACTTTTGAAATGGTTTTAGTTTTTGCTTACCATATTTGAATCTTTATCTTTATAATGATTGAAATCCATGAGCAAAAAAAGTCACTACCTTCAATCCCACTTTCCTCATATGGCATTCCGACTGTACCAATGTATGTTATCAAATCAGAAATGGTTTTAGAGTTTAGTTTTGCTAGCTCTTGGTTACAAATTATAAATAAAGTCATTTCATTTCTATTCACTCCAATTTCATTGTAAAACTATTGAGCTGTATAGTGGAAAAGTGCATGACCATTGAATTATTCTTTGCCTAAGAAAGTAATGACATCGATTAATCTTTCTTTGCAACTTGATTTGAATGTAGTTGTTCTATATATTCTATATTTTTGTATTTTATCAATGATAGTGTCCTAATATAAGAAAATATTATTGTAATTATTTTATAGAGTTATATTGAACATCACAATGTTAATGCATATTGTTTTGGAGAACAATGGTTTGAAATGGTGATGAGTTAGGTTCATATCATGGAACAAGACTGAATACACTAGAATTCAACTTTATTTGTTGAAATACATTTTTTTCCCTTTGTTAAATACCAAGCACGAATTGGTATTTTCATCCATTTGCATAGCCATTGGATACAAAATATATCACCCTAAAGGCTTGTTTCACCTTGATATGTAATTTCTTTTGCAGAAATTCTCATTCTATGAAAATGTGTGCTTTTGTCATGTATATGATGAAAATCATACAAGGCATCTTGGTGTAACTGATGAGCATGCAAATTTATGGATTTTGCATCACCATTGTTCCAAAAGTGTACAAAATAGTCAATGATCCCAATTTGTATCATGCATGATGTGTAATGAAAATGTAATAAGACTTGAAGTGTGTCAAAAATATAATCACCAACATTATAATTGAACGATGTAATTCTAGATGTATTTTCATGTTTTAAAGCATCGTAAATGGTTCTGAAGCATTGCTTATTTTACAACTTATATGCATCAACATCAATCAGAAATTTTGAAGTATCCAACGCAATGTATTTTCGTTATCTTTTCATATTTTAATGTCCTTTTTTTATTTTGTTTCAAAACCTTGAAAGTGAGGGCATGAATAAGTATAATACAAAATTCCAAATGATAACTTTTTTTTTCAATTTTTCGTATCATACGAAAAACTGTACATGGCAACAAGCAATCTAAGTTATTAATTTATTTATTAAATATAGTCTACAAGCTATTTTTAGTTTTTTTTCACTAAATGTTATATAAAACTATAACTTTAAGCATTATAAATTATAAATTATAACTTTAAGCATATACAAATTTGGTTCTATTTCTTATTTCTTAAATATAGTATCCAATCTAGTTTTAGTTTTTTTTGGTTCCTAATTATACATATTTGTTTGATCAAACATTAAAAAATTGAACATACAAGGCCTTTTATTATAAAAAGCAATAGATGGAAGCATATGCTATTTTGCACTATGAGTAATAGGTTTCCATGCATAAAAAAAGGAAGTATGCAAAATACAAAATCGTATTTCACATGCCAAAAGCATTTGTTATTAAGAGAAAGTTTTGTCTTGAAACTAGATGTGTTGTTATTCAAATGTATGAAACTTTGCATAGCATATATCTATTATTCCATTTTAATTGTTCTTCAATATGGAGTAAAAGAGAAATTTGGCCCACTAAAAGGTCAAGTCTATATGACAAAGTGATGCAAGCAAAGCACCAAACTTTATATATGATATCTAAGATATTTACTATTAGCAGAGGTGTATGCCCTTGACATAAATATTTGGGGTGCAAAAAGCATCGTAGGCATCTCATGCTCACCAAGCTTGAGCCATAATATAGCATCTTCTTTTATTTAATAGAGGCAAAGCAATGAAAAAACTATATGCATAGGAGGAAGAGGATGAGGATTGAACTCTAAGGCCATAATCTCACAGTCCATGACTACACAGTTGAAGGGGGGCTTTCTCACAAAGGTTGCTTGCTATTAGAAAATATAATGGGTAGTTCAATGATAGACAATGTCTCTATTATAAAATTTATAATGTTTTTTATTATTTTATTTTTTATTATTAACCAATAAAAATTTTGAAGGTTGAAATTAGAATGCTTCAAATTTAATATTTACTTTAAATCGGATCAATTTAACATTCAATTTTTTGAATAAAACATTTGAAAGTTGTTTGCCAAAACATTTAATCTTAAATATGAAAAAAAAAAAAAAAAAAAAAATGTTATTGGTTTATTTGAACCCAAAAAAATAATATATCTACATAAACAAGATATTATAAAAAAGGACCAATAAATAGGTGTACACAAATATTTGAGATATTAGTTTAACTTAATAAAATCATTAATGGTGAGAACAATATCATAAAATTAACTATATTATAATATAATATGATTTTGTAATTTAAAATACAATATTATATACATCCACACATTTTACAATAATGATGAAATATAATATTAATATAAATATGTATGATACACAATACAATATGTTAAAATAATATTATCATGCAAAGTTTTGTTAGCAACAACAATTTAAGAATAATCAAATTTGAAAATAAAGATAGTGGAGGAGCTCTGTAAATGGGAATTATAGTGATGCCATTATCAATAAAACATAGTTAAAATTGCTTAGTTAACCACATCACCTACTACTAGCGATTTGCAGGCAATGTGGCTAAACTTTGTGGGTAGACAAAACAATAATTAATCAAGGCTACAGACAACAAAGCCAACCATTCACATCGCATAACCCCATTGAATATTAGTTTGAGATCCATTGTTGTAATTCGAAATAAAAAATATATATTCTTAATTTTTTTTAGAACAAATGTTGTTCATACTAGCTATAGTAAACCATGGACATTTGTTTTTTTCTCTCTTTTAAAATGTGCTAAAAGTGGAGCATACAACTCACTTTTTTTAGCAAAGCTATAAAAACAAGCCAAATGGCTTGCCCTAATATTGAACCCTATGACAAACTTACTAGTGTTTTTAACGTCTGCTTGCAAATCCAAAGAGATTTTGGGTAGCTAATATTAATTACATACCGATATGTTATCAAAAAAGCCTTAAACCATGATGCAAGCCCCTATAATTTATTTATGATTTTGGGTCTTCGAAAGAACTCCGTATTTTATGAATAAAATCTATTATATTCAGTAATTGTCATATTTTTTTATGAATAATTCCTTTACATGTTTGAAATTTGTCATATAAAATATTTTACAGGGTTTATAAGCAATGTCTCACTTCTTCCAATAGCGCCAACATCTAACACAGATGCAACATCGAGACCAAAAAAGAAGGGAAGCTCTTCGAAATATAAGTCATTAGAAAAGTCATCATTGATTTTGAAGCTTTTTGTTTGCAAGTTAGACTAGCTAAGCATTGATGGTCAACACTACCCATAAAAGTAATACTCAGAAAAATAACAAGGTTTATCTATATCCATTATATTTTATATTCTATCACGACAAAATGGTAATTAATGTGTAGCTACTTTGCAATAATTTTGGCCAATAAATTAATTTTTAGAATTTATTTTTTTAGTGTAACTAATTCATCAGAAATGTCTTAGTAGAATAAAACTAATTTTCAAACTTTTACCACTTTTTAATTCTATCAAATAATTGGATAATGTAAATATTTTGTATTTATTTAATTGAAAATGAGTTATTTCTCCTAGATAAATAATCTTATCAACCATTAAAAAGTCAAAAAAATCATAATTTTTAAATTTTAAATTTTATAAATTATAATATAAAATATTGTAACAATTCATTAAATTTAGAAACCGGTAAATTTGGATGGTACATGTTATCCAATACAAAATTAATCATCCAAATTAATTACAATAATAACTGCACAATAAATACTAAGAAAAAAATCACTTGAAACAGATGCTATACCACATTTTTTTACAAAGAACTCACTCTAATAGTCTTTTCATTAAAATGTTAAGAAAAAAGGCAATCATATCAAGGAAATTTACAAAAACATGTGTTATATTGACATGATATTTTCATACGCTATAGTGACTATTTACGATTTAAACTAAATATGAATCTTTGGGTATTGATAATTATTTGAAGCCAAAAGTGTAAATTTAAAATTATTGTTAAATTATAAATAATAAAGTGTTTAAATTAGATAGCAAAAGTTAGGAATTTATATATGTGGACCTCTTTTTTAAGTGGTGTGTTTATTTTAGAGTAATATAAATATAATATTTTTTACAGTTTTGTAGATTTGATATTCATATGTTTTGTGGGAGATTAGGTAATGAGTCCATTTTAAGTTGACAAGGTCGAAGTACATCTTAAAATAAAAAAGATTCAATATATTTATTATTTCAAAGTAATGAAACATATATATGTCAATCATATGTAATTTAATTAATATAGAATAGAATGTCTAATCATTTTTAAAAGAAGAAAATTAAAATAATAATATATCATGTTTTCACCTTTACAAAATTGATCAATGAAAAATATTTAATCAATAATTCTTTGTAAATACAAACACACATAATAAATAAACACTTTTATCATAATATTTTTGGTATCTATAAACAATATTATAATATAAAATCGATATATTTGCCTTGTAATAATATACATATGACATCATGTTTAGTATCCAGATTTAATATGCATATCTATTATGAGAAGTTGGTATTGGGTCTATTTGAAATTCGCAAGGCCAAAGTACATCATAAGATGAAAAAAGATTCAATATGTTTCCTACTTGAAAACAATGAAACATAGTTGTACTAGTCATAACAATATGTTTATTTATGGTGAGGACAAAATTAATAGATACATAAAACTTCAAAGATAACTTTGTTTACAAAATTAAGTAAGGCTAAATTATAAATAAAAAGTATTAATAGAGGAACAAGGATTAATAGCTGAAATAAGTTTTGAATCTATAATTGAAATAGTACTACTTAAACAATCACATTATAATATATGAGATTCTAAAAAATTACTATTTATATCATATTTAAATATTAAATAATATATTTTAAAGAAAAATAAAAAAATAAATTAAAAATATGACTTTTCTTCTAATTTAATATCTAAAAAAATATAAATAAAAAAAATTGAACATTTAAATAAATTAATTTTAGCACTCCTACATGACATTTAAATGACAATTTGAACCTAAAACCCAAATTTTATAATGCATAGTATTATAGAATTAAGTTTGGCATAAAACTGTATCGTGAATTTTAATTAACTACATTGAATTAATTTATAGTAGTGGATGTATGTTAGAAAATTATAAAGCTTTTAATAGAAACTATATACAAATATTAAAGAATAGTAAGAATGTTAGTGTCAAAGAATTAATAATTGCTTGGTATTTATTGTATTTAAGTCATGTTTATATTGATGAAGTGTTGGATTATTCCAAGGGTTTAATTTATTTTAGTATTATTTTTTTGATTTAAGCATATTGAATTATAGTATTTTTTAATAATTAAATTTAATATTTTAAAATTATTTAAATTTTTATAATGTTGTAGTTTAGAAAATAATTTTTTTGGAATTATTATGTATAGAAATTTTAAAACTAATGTTTCAGGGATAATATGTTTGTTTATTTTCGGAGTGACAGAAGTTGAAATTGAAGTAAATCAATGTTAAATGATGATAATAACTAACAATGATCTTTCATAAATAAAATAATGAAACATAAAAACTATAAAAAAGAAGGTTGGTTTTTGAAGAAAAATGCAAAAAGATAAAAAAAGAGAATCACATCTTTTTTAAATGATTAATAATTGGTCGCCAGGAATCTCTGATGTCTAAGCCGTTGTCTCTATTCAGATTATTAGGCCTTTTTTCAATTTCAATCGTTTTCCTCACTTTTCTTTTCCAATAGTCATCTTCATTCACAGTAAGTTTAGCTTGATACATGCAAATATGGTGTTTCATGGTAAAAGAGTGTTTTGCCAACGCCGAACTATCAACCTTAGAATTTGATAGTTCCTCACGTAGGGGAAATGGGTAGATCACTACAAGCTAGAATGAAAGAACATATTTGCATGTATCAAAATTCTAAATTTGTTAGTTTGGCGCTGGCAAAACACTCTTTTACCATGAAACACCATATTTGCATAGATCAAGGTAAGCTTATTGTGATTGAAGATGACTATTAGAAAACAAAAGTAAGGAAAATGATTGAGATTGAAAAAAGACCTAATAATCTAAATAAAGATAATGACTTGGGCATTGGGGATTTTTGACGGCCTATTATTAATCATTTAAAAAAGGTGTGATTCTCTTTTTTTGTCTTTTTGCGTTTTTATTGGGAATCCGACCTCTTTTTTTGTAGTTTTCATGTTTCATTATTTTATTTATGGAGGATCATTGTTGTTTATTGTCATCATATCACATTGATTTGCTTCATTTTTGGCTTCTCTCACCCTAAGAATGGGCACACATATTATGCCTGAAACATTGGTTTCAAATTTTCCACACATGATGATTCCAGAAATTTCATTTTATAATTTAATATTTTATTTGTAAAACCTTTGAAAAGTGGTGTTTTTATAGACTATTTAATCTGAAACTCCACAACATTTTCAATTTCATATATTTGGTGTTTCTATAATGTATTATTATATAATATTATTTTGTGAGAATTAATTTAATCAATTTTGAGTCAGTTTTCATGACCCATATTTCATGAGTAATAATTGAGGGGAACTCACTTGTCATGAGCATGAATGGCTCACTTGGCACTCATTAGAACAACTAAGTGATACTTAGAGAGGTGAAGCACTAGGACTTCCTAAGAGGTCACCTATCCTAAGACTACTTCAACTCAATCGTGCACTTAACCATATAATTTTTTTTTAGTTTAACCCACTTGAATTTCTACTCCATTTTCAAAATCTAAATAATAATAAATGTTCCTTATAAAACATTCATTGTGGATCTTCATAGCTCTTTCATTTTTATGCATTTGATCTTTCTCAATTCATCATTGTGTAATATTATTTTTCAAAGATTAGAGCTTGCATTAAATTCTTAAGTCAATCTTTCAATATCTATATTGTATGATGAGTGATTTATGAGAACCATCTCTCATAAGCATGACAATGCATTCAACCCTCATTATATCTAGGTGATACTCACAAGGGTGAATTACTTAGACTTTATAAGAGGTTATTGTTGACTTTCTAAGTCACCCCTGATTGGTGCAAGGCTTCCCAAGGCTTACAAAGAGATAGTGAACCTGTGATGACCTAAATGCTTCAAGCAAAAGGTGTATATGTGCTTCCCATCTACGCTCAAGCCTGAGGTAGAGGTGTAAGTCTATGTAAGAGTAAAAGGATGGTTCACGCTCACTAAAGGTTCCTGATGCATGCTTGCACATAGGATTTTTTGGCACATAGGTCAAAAGGCACACATGTTTAAGGATGTAGGACCCCCAATTCTAGATGGTCAAGCAAAGGAAGTGCACAAGGAGCAATTACAAAATCATAAGGAGCATGCATAAGACTTACAAACTTTATGCACACTCTTATTTAGAGGCTTCCCTGTGCTTATCTAATGGAGTTCTATGCCGGTTCGTAGGGTCACACATTCATGCCCTATCACTGCGCAAGAGTGTAATCTAAAGTCATGTGTTGCATTAACCTCAAGCACGATGACTCTCATGTACACCTTGGTGCAAGAGTTATCCCAAATCAAAGGTGCATGCACAGTCCAACACACATATATCATACAAATAAAAAATCATGCAACCCTCCTTCCACCATTGCCACTTGGTTTCCAAATGCTCATTCTACATAATGAGATTCTTAGTTCACCTAAGACAAGTGCCAACCTTCCACATATCACAACTATACTGCCTCCATCCAAAAGCTCCAAAGGACTCCTCCAAGAGCTTGTTGAAGTAACGCATGACATTCCTATAGTGCCACACCCAAGATCAATCAGGAAGCGTCATGTGTTGAGTGGCTACCGGATATAATGAAGATATTTGGAGTTGGTTGAGAAAGCTTGAGGAGTTGTCATAATGATTAAATGTAGAAGAAGCTACCAAACATCAAGACTTGAGTGCATGCCACTCTCTGACTTTGTCAGGGAAATATTTCATTTCCCTATGCACATGTATCCCAAGAGCATCTTACCACTGACCCCAAATCCAATCACCAAGTAGACTTCAAGAAGCATGGACATAGTGCCACAAAGGATTAAATGTTACATTTACCACCCCCAAATGGCACATTAATTATAAAACTAGCTTAATCTACTATAAAAGGCTAGTTCTTTCATTATAAAAGGGTGAACACATTTTAGTAGCCTCATGTTGTTGAATTATACCCTCCATGAGCACTTGTATTAGCTATACCTTGCATGTTAATGAGAATTAAGTTCACCTCCTTCTGTTATTCTGATGATCTATGTGCTATTTATGTTTTTTGATTTATGTCGGTGGCTAATGTTTGCCCCTCTCACTTGTCATTCATCCCCAACACCTCTTCATTGAACTTGAAACTCAATTGCAAGTCATATCTTGTGTGTACCAAGGTCTGCATAGGCTTTATTTATGGATAATCTTCATCCCTCTCAATACTACATTGTGTTCCTGCACCTGTATACAAAATAATTTTGCATGTAGACTGACTTGGTGGAATCTATGTGATATTGTATTATTTTCAAGAGTTTGCATTGTGTTTATGGTAGTAGGAGCGCTCTCTATTCTAGGTGCATCACCTTTTAATTTCATCATATCTTACCTTCTCCCTCCTTTTTCCTCTCAAAGATCCTAGGTTTAGATTAGTGATAGTTTACCTTTCTACTCTTTAGGCCTGCACTTTGGTCTTAAACTAGGTGCACTTAGAATAAAAGGAATATGGCCTATTCTAGAGGCTCATCCCAAAGAGTGCAAGGTTCCCACACCTTAAGGATGTTCCCATCATTATGATGAGCAACTAATTCTTGGGCATGCAGCTACATGATAATAATTCCATACCCAGTGCCTTAGACTCTTGCAACTCGTGCAAGGCCATTTGTACTTAGTTCCCTATTGTAAATCACTCTCGCACTACTAAGCATTCCATGGGTGCATGTTTTGAATGACAACAATTACCCATCCTACTACTAATACTTCATCTTAAGTACATTTAATGATGAAGTTCCATGCCTTCCCTCCCCCTGCCCCCAATCAAACCAATTTATATTATCACTTAATTTACAAAACCTTCAATAATATTTCGTTATGAACCATGAATTAAATTAATTCATTCCTAAAAAATGATTTTATATAATAATGTAAATTAAAAATACCAAATGTATAAAAATAAAAGTGCTAAAGAGTTTCAAAATGAATGGTTCATAAGGAACTTCCAAAAATGTTGATACTTCACGCCCATGAACCACTCATGCTTACATGAAAGATGGTTTCAACCACTACTTATGATAGAAAGCCAAAAAATTGATTCAAAAATAACAAAATTAATTTTTAAAAGATGATATCATGTAGTAATGTAATGCAAAAAAACACCAAATATATAAAATCTTTAATGTTGTATTAAGAAGTGACTTGTTAAAATAAATATAAATAATTATTTGTATTGATATTTTTTTAATAGGTTATACAAACCAATTTAATTTAAAGAATGTTAATAATCATTAATATTATTTAAAATATGTTAATAAATTAAGATTACTTAAGATTATGATAATAATTATCAATTTTATTAGTAAAGTGAAAGTTGGAGGGACTCTCACCTAAAAGGATATAAATAGGAGTTGGATGGTTATTAAAGTGACAGTTGAAGGGGCTCTCACTTAAAGGGATATAAATAGGGTCGAAAGATTAGTATGGTGAAAGTTGGAGGAAATTTCATTGAAAGGGACCTAAATAGGGGTCCACTTGCTCTGACACAATATATTTACCAAAAAAAATATTTATTGAGGACATGACATCAAATTTTACTCATAAGTAATTTCAAGAGTTTATTTTTTAATTTATTTTCAGGGGTGGAAGAATATCTTCCAAATGGAGTGTGCATCGAACCCATTATAAGGAGATCAAAACCAATCCAAATAATCACATGTAGTTATCACACTTTTGAGTGTAAAAATGTTACTCTCAAGTAAATTAAAAGTTAGAATTATCCCTGATATGATAGACCCCCTGTTGGAAGTGACTAGGGGATTGGGGAGACAAATTAGATAATCCTTCACCTCCTCCATAATTGCTTGTTATTTCTTTCATTAATTTATATTTTCTATTGTTATATTTTTAACTTTATATGACTCTAACTACCTATTTTTTCACTTTTTAATTAATAAGTTCATTGTGTATTAAGTTAAATTGTTAGTATTTCTCAATCTTAACTGATGTGATTATTTTAGAGTGTGATCACATCCACTCATTTTTTGATATGATTATCTCTGTAACATTATGCTTGATTAATATAGGGGATAAGATTTTCATTTTTTTAAAAGTATTATTATAAAACTAAAAATACATGAATGTCACTAAGTTATGTATAAGTTAATTGAATCTTGATTTAAATAGTTCTAAACAAAAAACCTTTAAATTCAGTTTAAATAAAAAGTTAACTTGAAATGTGATATTATACCATTCATTTTTTTTTATAAAATAACTATACTAATTAGAAAATATTTTTTAATAAAAAAATAGAGAACCTCTTTAATAACTTTAATTTACAAGAAAATACAACAATAATAAGAAGAAAATTTACAATTACATATACTCAATCAAAGGAAGAACATGTATTATAATATGATCCTAATTTGATACATTGACAAGATATTATGTACATTGTACTACATCATGATCACACATAATTTGACTATCTAAGACTTAAACTAAATATACATCTCATGATGGTGATATGTTGAGCATTAATATATTGATAATAATTTGAAGCAAAAACTAAAATAATATTATTTTTATGCTATTTTTACATAAATAATAAGATGTTTAAATTGGAAAGCAAAAATCATGAGTTAGAATCTCAATGGGACCCTCCCTTACATTAGAGTATTTATCTTAAAGTAAAATGAATTTAGTATTGTTTATAGTATCCTAGATTTGACATTCATGTATTTTGTGGGGAAATCAATGATGGGCCCATTAGGTTGGCAAGGTTGAAGTGCATTATGAAATATAAATAAATTCAACATGTTTATCACTTGTGTGTGTGTGTGTGTGTGTGCGCGTGCATATTATGTTTCCACCTTTATAAAATTGATCGATAAAAAATATTTAATCAATAATTTCTTATAAATGCAAAGACATAATAAATATGTTCATCTGTTATAATTGAATTCACATTATCTAAGATAAAAAATAGTTCAATCGATTATAAGACGTACCTACTATACAAATATTAATAAACTCATCTATTATAATATTTTCACCATCCATAAACAATGTGATATCACCTTTAATGTCAAAGATTTAATATACAACGTGATATCTATTATTGAAAGCTGGTAATAAGTCTATTTCAAATTGAAGGGCCAAAGTACAACATGAAATTAAAAAAGATTCAACATGTTTACCACTTAAGAACAATAAAACATATATACCCATGTACTTAAAATGTCTAACTCCTTCTGATCCTCTTTTTTCTTTTCCATTCCACGTAGAAGAAAAAAAAGTCACAAGATGAGTTAAAATGGACACACCAACCAAATGACATTATGAGAATACCATTATCTATCTTTGGATTCCTGCACAATGGAAGATTTGATGTGTGCATAAGTCCAACATAATAGTTTTTTTTTTTTTTTTTTTAAATTATTAAATGATTTGCTTTCTATTATTTTATTTCAATATTTTTATGGGTTTATTCACAGAAATTTGTTGGAAAAAGGTTTTTTTTTCACGGTTGTCTTTGATACTTACTCGATTTTATAATAAATATTTTTCTCTTTAATATCAATGTCAAAAAAATAGTTAAATTATAATCTTAAAAAATAAAGTTGATTAAATATGATAATATAATAAGAATTAAATATAATAATAAGTGTTAGTAATAATTTTAAAAGGAGGTGATGGTGGATCGTCTTTAGGAATCATAACAATCTTAAACAATAGTGTTTTCAACATTGAATTTATATCAACCTAACTATCTTGAAAATTATTTGGCAGAGTTAAAGAGATGAACATGCCCCACCTTAGTGACAGAGGTAAATTGAAATTTTGATCATTGTCCCATACAATAGAAGTCCAACAGGGTGACCCAACAAAAGTTTTGGCATATGATGATTCTATCCTTTCCATTAAAGAGGGGGTGTGAATCACTTATGTGAGCGACATCTCCAATGTTTGAGAATTAGAGGTGGAGAGCCTTATAGTGACACATCTAAAGGGACTTGTTAATGATTCATGAATCCCTCTTCAAGAGATTAAGGAGCTCTTGTAAATGTTTAAACTTTAAGGTCACCTTCTCGACCTACACTTAGAATATATACAAACAAAGATGAGCATAACAACTTTATTATTAATACACATCTACTGAGAAGGAGCCTTATTATTGAATATAGCAGAATTCCTAGATTTTCAAAATTAAATGAAAATAAAAAGCTCTATTTTTTTTTCCAAATAAATGTTATTATGTGAGGCACTGAGAAGGATCTCCAAACAAAACTATCCTTTAATGGATAGGCTCTAGGTGAAAAGATTGAAACAAATTGTGTATCCTTTCTTGATGTAACGGACTGGAAACCACATCCAAAATAAGTGTTTCAAGGTCTTGGGTCTAGAACACATAGGGAACTTAAGATATAGGAACTTAACTTGGACCTTACACTTTTAATTAGTTACCCTAATTAGTATGGGGTTTATGAGTAGGGACTAAATAATTACAAACTTTTTCCAAATAAATTTTTCTGCATAATGAAAGCTTTATTAATAAATATTATATATTTAATTTTAAATGATTTAATTTGTAATGTGTGGATATTTATTGACCTATACCTATAATTATACCTTAGTAAAAAAATATGATCATGACTTCTCACCATTATTGTCCATCTTATCTTGAAATCTAATCATAATATAGTTAAAGTATTCTAATTATTTATATGTTAGTTTGTTCAAAAGAGAAAAATTAGTTGTTGATTTGTTTAAGTAGCAATTAAAGTACTTTAATTAAGATGCTTTTGACTAGTAGAAAATTTATTTATTAAGTTATTCAATGTATATTTTTTTAAAAGAAAATATAATAGTCATTTATCATTTTTATTGTTTAGATTACATTATATATTTCTTGTAAATGACCCTTGTCTCTTAGATTATATAATATGCTTGTTATAAATGACTTTCGTCTATAATCATCTTTATATCTTTATCTATTTCAATTCTCTAATTAAAATATAAATATAAAGACTAACAACAATCCTTATTTAAACTTACTATTAAACATTAATATTTCATAAACTAAATTGTGATTTAATATTATGTCACATCCAAACTTACACTGCATTCAAAATTAAATTGAAGTTTTATAAAAGAATAAAGCTTACAATGCGTTCAAAACAATGAATTAAGTTGAATTTCTTTAAGTATAATGATAGAGTAAAGCTTACAATGCATTCAAAACAATGCTTTTGTAATTAAGACTTATAATGCATTGACAACTATAGAGATGTTTGGTAGAAGAGCATAATACGATGTACTTCTGGATTTTATGTCAAGCCTGGTATTTCAAATTTACCATACTTGTAAATTCAAATTTTGTTTTCTCTCAATACTTTTGGGCTGCATTAAGAAAAAAAAATATTATATTTTCAAAGTGCATTCAATTTAATTAAAATTATTTCATTGGGATTTATACGTTCTTTATGATTATTTAAATATTTATGAATTTTATAAAATAATTTTAATTAAATTTTATATATTATAAAAAATATTTGAAACGTGCTTTTTAAATATTGTTACTATTTTTAAGCATTCTTAAAACAATTTAAAGTCAATTAATTTTTTATTAAAAATAATATTTATTTAAACATTTAAAATTATTTTATTTAATATATTTTAAATAAAAAATAACTAAAAAAAATAAAATTATGCCTTACCAATTTGTTAGACATTTTAGAATTGTTGACCTTAATATAAGGTACCTAGACACAAAAAAGTCACATATTATGAGTCTTTTAATAAAGTAATTTGATTGCTCGTTTACGCAATAATTTTAGATAAACTAAATTTGATGGTTATATGAATGTATTTGTGTTTCTTCTTTTAAAATTACAATCAATTCTCTTTTTTTATTTTTTATTTTTAATCGTATCGATGTAAGGTGAAATTTTGGATAGGCTGTCAAAAATTATAAAGGATCATAATAAATATATATATTCTTTTTAATATTTCTTTCTTATAAAAATAATATTAAATTTGAAAGGCAATGTTGAATAAATACCCGTCATAAACTTTTTTAATGGCAAGCAGGGTTGACCATCAAACTTAGTCCCAACATCCATGGATCCATATCTCACATTTTCATCAACATTCTTCATATCTCCGTTGACATGCTAATTTATGTAACTTAACACAGAGAAGAACTCGATGGCTATAGATTTTTCCATGATGGGTAGGTGTCATGATCTAACTAAATGGGGACCTATGGCCTTTTTCAATCGGCTTTGTCACTTATAGCCTATAACATATTTGTGATAAATATCTAAATTTGCGAGGCCCTGATGAGAGATGAGGAGCTCTCACAACTATAGCTTTTCCTCACAGATTGAACAAACTTATTCCAACAACAAAAGCTTCTTTATTTGTGAATAAAACACCCCCACTTTCTTTTGCTTTATTTGGTGATTGGTCCATCAACTGTACTATTATAAAACTGCAATAGCTTTGAATAATATCACAAATTCACAATAATACTATTACTAAAAGTGGGGACTAGCCGCTACATGACCTTTATTTATTTATTTATTGTATTTTCATTAGATTGAAGTTTTCTGGAAGAGCATAATACAACTAACTTATGCATTATTTATTTATTGCCTTTTCATTTATCATAATATTATAGGAAAATGTATAACACATTCGAACCCAAATTGAATTTTTGTACAAGTTATTCAATCTTGGTAAACATTATTTTTATTAAGATTTTTTTTTAAATGTAGGAATATATTTTTTTTAGTTTTTATGTCAATATACGTTCTAAAATAGCAACAAGGAAATGTAATAGAGTGAGTTGTTCAAAATTATATTCAACCTTAAATTTGATATCTATTTGACCATCACTTCGAAGTTTTCTCTTTTTATTTGGAGAAGTCAATTGAAAAATCACAATATATTAGTGGTATGATTGAGTTTGGAGTGCCACCTTATTTTTTTCTAGAAAGATTGTTT
Source organism: Torreya grandis (assembly GCA_037957365.1). NCBI lineage: Eukaryota > Viridiplantae > Streptophyta > Pinopsida > Cupressales > Taxaceae > Torreya > Torreya grandis. The sequence goes on along the minus strand of JARHVA010000229.1, from coordinate 1,931,200 downwards.
CGAGCCTAAAATAATAGTGTGGCTAAATTGATACCATTTCTCCACAGTGAAAATTTGACAAAGAATTTAATAGAATTATTATTCAATGTGGTATGTGAAAAATCCAAGATAAGAACCTTGAGATTGATATCTATTGACATATTTCACATGGATGTACTTAAGATATTTGTATTAGTATTAAATGTTTTGTATGCTTAAATAAAAAATATTGAAAAACTTATAAAATATTTAAGTATTTGTATGAATATAGATTTTGAATTATTTTGTTTTAGCAGGAGGTTGTGGTGGATTGCAATGTTCGTGAATTGTTAAAAATTAATGTCCACCTTAAATCTAGTGTTCATTTTATCATCATATGACAATTTCAACTTTAAAGTTGTCATTTATTTGACCATCATATTGAAGTTTTTTTTTCCTTACTTGGAAAAGTCAATCAAAAAAATATAATATCTTGGGCACATAGTAGATTTTAGAACCCCGTTTTCTTTTTTGATAGATTTTTTCAACCCTGATAGAGTAGTGCATCTAGATTGAGACAACCTATCACCAATCAAAATAAAAATTTATGAGAAGGTATTAGAGCTATTAATCAATATAGTATGTGATAAATCTAAGAACAGTGCCTCAAGATTGGTATCTCTCAATTTTTTTCAAATAAATGTATTTAAAATATATGTAATAGTTTATAGTATAAATAACCTTTCTATGTTGATATGTATAACTTACAATAGCATCTAAGGATGAAGGTAGACTATAATAACTGTGAGATGTTAACAATTAATGACTAAATTTATATTTGACATTAATTTGACCATAATATTGAAGTCTTTTTCTTTTTTATTAGAGAAATCAATAAAACCCTGCAATATCTTAGGCATATGGTAGAGTTTAGAACCATGTTTTTCATATAAATATGGTTTTTGAGTCCAAAAAAAAGATCCTGCTAGCTCGAAGTCATCTCTCACTAATCACCTAAACACCTTGAAATTAAAATCTCTTAATATTTTTTTGATAAATACATTTAAGATATATGCACTAGTTATAATAGTGATTGTGTGAGACAAATGATAAGCCCATTTTAATATTAATTGGAAAATTATAAACTTTTAAACCTAAACAACTTCCAAATGTTAAACAATATTTTTTATTGTAGAGATAGAACTACATTAATACTGAATCTCCTACAAAGCTTTGGTAATATGCCATTTATCATGTGGAAAAAAAGGTTGAATATTGGGTTACCAAACTTCTCTCTTTAGCAATAAATTTCTAAGTTTTCACTAAAATCTTGGTAGCTACCCATGTTTATTATTCTTCTTGTTGGGCTCCTCTAAGGCTTCTTATGATAACTTGGCTGAAATTCTCAAGGATTTCCTCTAGTCTAATGCCAAACAAACAAGGGGATTCCATCACGTTGCTTGGGATATCTATCGCCTCCCTCATGATAAAAAAGGTATGGGAATTATTGATATCTACAACCAAAGCATAATCTTGTGTGCCAAATGGGTTGTTAGAGCCATTGAAGGCAATGAATCCTCAAAAATATTGCTAAGACATTATATATCCTCTGGATCCTTGTATGGTAAACCTAGTTGGAAAAATATTGGCTTCCACACCCTTCTCATCATGTTGGCTCCCATCAAAATTGAAGGTTATTTCATGGCCACGAGCATATGAAAAGATTTCAAGGCCATCAAGCCACATTTGAAATGGATTGGTGATGGTTTTTGCACTGATTTATCTTTTAATGATCAAAATATATGGTGGTATCCTATTATGACCAATAATAATGTTTTATTGGCAGAATTACATGGGATCAAATCTCTTAGGCTATTTAGGAAAGGAATTTATACCATTTGAGACTTGGTCTCTACTAGGGATTGAACCCCTTGGTAAGATTTAAAAACATAATATCATTTGAATAATGTGAACTTACATTCTATTATTTGCATTTGAAATCTTATGCTAGTTGTAATGTTGCACAAGTTGGGATTACAATTACCCCATTTGTTGTGGAAGGACTAGAGGTGCAATTGTGACACCCATTTTAAAAACTATTCCATGTGAATCCTCTATCATGTTCTGAGTCCCTTATCTTCTGATCTCACCAAGCTCAATAGCTGATAGGGTCTTAATTCCTCCCTAAGGACATGTATTTCTAGGCTCCACTAAATTTGGACGACTCATCTTGAGCCCAAATTGGTCCACTTCCTCTGGTGCTTGGTTTATCAAGGTCTTCCACTCAAAAAGTGGCTCTCCCATATTATAATTTCTCAACCCAAGTGCCCTGCCTGCAAGCAACTAAAGTCATTCATATCTTCAAGTTTTTTCCTAAAGCTCAATCCACTTGGAAATGGATTCATAGCCTCTTTTAGCCTTATCACCCTGAGCCTTTATCTTGATGCCTTGCCTTGCTTGGGGATGTGACCAACTGGTTTACTACTATTAATTTTTTATGGAAATTTTTTAGAGTTGTGATTCTATTCCATTTATGAAAGGCAAAAATTAATGTTTTCTTTAATAATGTTGAATGCTTTTGTATCTTTTCTATTAATGACAAGGTTGTTATATCTTCGACTTACATGCAGATTCAAGTCCAACCCAAAAAAGTTGTCATAGAGGTTTGTCATCTGTAGAAGTTATTGGATCGTTGGGTGAGTACTCTTTACATAGTGAGTTGCATCCCACCAAATGGCCCTTCCTAGGCTCTATTGTTGCCACCTCCTAGGAGGCATGAAATTTGATACAACTCCCTCCTAAAGAGGTTTTCTTGTTTGCACTACTACTCATACTTAGCCCACTGATGGATGGGTGATAGATATGACTTTGGACCTCTTGGAAGGTTGGGTGACATCAAATCCTTCTTATGAAAAGCCTTTTGCTTGGACTATTCTACCACCTAAGGGTGGTCTTCTACCCCCCTCAAATGTTTCACCCTATGCTTAATTCTCTTTTGGGTTTTAATGTGATTTTGAGTATTTTTTACTGATGTAATATGGTTTTGAGTGTTGTGTTTTGTTTGATTTTTTTTTCTATTTTTTGGTGTTGTGTTCTGAGCTGATGTTTTGTCCTCTGATGTGGAGTCTGAGCTATGAATACCAACAAGGTATGTTATTATGTAACATTTTGTACTTTTCTTATTTTTTATAATATAATTATACTGAAGTATTCCAATAGTATTAATACTTTTATCTCATGTAAATTGAATAAAGTTGAATGATTATTTTATTTAATATTAATGATCAAATGTAGATGAATGAGAAGGAATAAAATGACAACATGACAACTTTAAATATCACACTTTATAGTCCAAATTTTGAAGATTTAATACTAATTTAATGATGTTATATATATGTAATTAGTTAAGAATTAAGTGTAATTTAATTTTTATTACCTATATATGTATATATAATTAGATGTAATGATTGTTAAGTGATCTATTCATGTTCATAAGAGATTGAGCATATGAACCATTCATGTTTATGAGAGATAGAATATGTGAATTGATATTCATAAAATACTAATTCAAAATTAAATCAACTAATCTCTCAAAAATGATATTATACAATAATACATTATAAAAACACCAATTATATATAAATTAAAAAGTTAGAGAGCTCCACAATAAATAATTTATTAAAAAAAAATACTTGTTAAAATTTTTGTAAATAAAATTACAAATTAAATTATCTTAATTAAAGATATTATTAAATATGTTTGAGTTAAAATAATAATGAAATGAAAAACCTCTTAAAAAGTCTCGATACTTCAATTCTACAAACATCACCTATATACAATGAATTCTAAACAAACCATTCATGTTCACATAAAAAATTAATTATTATATCAAACCTCTATTCATGTAAAATGGCCACAAAAATTAATTCAAAATTAACATGTAAAATGGTCACAAAAATTAACATGAATAATTTCAATAAAAATGATATTAAATACGTGACGCAACGAGGGAAAAAAACCAAATGCATAAAAACTTTTTGATGAAATTAATTTATATGTATTGATTTTTTGGGAGGGTTAATATAAATCCCAAACTAATTTATTATTTAACTCAAAGAATGTTAATAATCATCAATATTATGTGTGGTCATAATAATCATTTATTATTTTTAATTTGGTAAAATAAAATTTAGAGGGACTCTTGACCGAAAGGAACATAAATAAAAGTTTATTTCTTTAAAAATAAAATATAAACACTTTTCTATTTCTTTTTCTTCCTTTTTTTTCTAAAATTTTTATTTGAAATATATATATTTTTTATTAATTTGTTATAATTATTATAAAACTATTTATCTTCTAATTCTATTATTTTATTATGATTATTAATAAATAATAAAATATACTTGTTATGATTGGTTACTATCTTCGATTTGAAAGGCTCCTCAAAACCACTACCTCTAATACGAAATATGCACACTTTTGTACCACCTTAAAATTATATATTTATTTATTAAAGACAATATATCAACTCTTTTACTTATAAATAACCATTCCAAATTATCACTTATAATTATTAAATTTTTTGAATGCAATAAAATTTATTTAGCAACGTATAAACTAATTGAGCCTTGATTTGAGAAGCTCCAAGCATTAAATATTTTAAGTTCAACGGAAATACAAATTTAACTTTATAACTTTAAATTAATATACAAAGTTTACAATAATTATAAAAATGAAAATTACGACCTCATGACCACGCATATGGTGTTTATCTAAGTTTTTTTAAAATTAAATGTGTATGTTATGATGGGGATATGTTGGTTATCAATAAACTGATAATTAATCTTTATTAGAAATAGTGACAAGATATTAGATATGTTAACATATATTAACATCGAAGGCATTTTTTTAATAGAAAATTATAGTTCCATTTTTTGGTTTAAACATTTATTAGTGTTAAACATATATTTTTAAATTAATATTATCAATAAATTAATATATTTTATTTTATAGTTTTGTATTTATTTATTTGTTGTGAATATAAGATGGGTATATTAGAAAAAACATAATAAATTTAAAAATATTAATTATAACACAAACATTTTAAAATAAGTGTTTGTGTATGAGTTATAAAGTTATTATAAGTGAATACACACACAGACACATATACATATACAAAGATTATAAATGCATGCACACATATATAATCTAAATGTAAAAATGTATTTCTAATATTTAATTATTATGTTCATATGTGTGCATGCACAAACACAATGAATAAATATATAGTGTAAAAGTACATTTACAGTGTTTAATTATTATATTCGTCATATATATATATATATATATATATATATATATATATATATATATATATATATATATATATATATATATATATATATATATGTAAATATTTTTTTCACGATTTATTTATTCATTTAGATACAATATATTGATATATTATATTATTGTATTCATATTATATATATTTATATAATAGAATTACTATAATATTTATATTTTTTTTTATAGGTTTCAGGGATTACGGGCCCCTACCCAGATAAAACAGAGATTAAAAAAAGCTGGCCTGGTTTGACAACATAAATTATCAAGGCATAGGACCACCAACATAACTAAATACAAACATCATATATTAAATTTATATTTATTGAAGGTTTCTAGAAATTAACCTTTACAAACTAACATAGAGAAACTAACATATTAAAAATTATTTAACTATACCCTAACAAAAAACCTACATACCAACGACAACCACATTTTAATCTAGTCAAATCATCTCGACCTCACTCTTGCTAGCAATCGTAACTTCATTATCCATCATAGCAAGCTTAGTTCCAAGCCCCCTCACCTTCTACATTTTCCAAATTCAGATTGGATGACACTTATTCCACCACCTTCATCATTTGTTCAGCCTGGCCAGAGGCTACATCTCAGAGACACCTAGCCATCGTCTTCCTATGCGAAAGATCCACTTCCACCTTCCTCTTATTCCGTTTATCTTCAAGCCAAAGAGGAGCAAGATAATGACCACACACCCTCAGATAAGAGCCTCCACTGCCTTAATCTTCTCTAGCTCCCTATAAACCACATGTCACTTAGACAGCTGAGGAATGGGAACTTTAAAATATTCCATCTGAGGGAGTACCACTTGTCTCTCTTTCTCCATAGCCTCCTCATTAGAGCACAAATTATCCAATTAATCCATAAAACTCAACAAAGAAACATAGCATTCTTCTAAATTTATAAATAAAGAAAGTGGAATATAACGTAGACCATCTTTCCTTGAAAAAGGGAGCTCTATAAATGGACCTACCTTTACCTTATCAATTTCCTCCAACAAGCTTTTTCAATAGGCTAGTTTAACAAAAAAAAAGATGAGTTCTTTCACCTGAGCTTTGTTTGAAATCACCATCAATAGATTACTAGCAAACCAAGTTATCAACTTTGAATTGACCTTTATCCTTCTACTTACCACCAACAATTCTTCCCCAACACCTTTTCCACATCCTCTGTCATCTCCTAAGTCAGAACCCAAAAAAACATTCCTTGGTCAGGTTTTTGATAGCTCACTTGTAAAACCCAGCTCCCTAGCACCTCCTTCACCAAAGCACAACGGCTAAACCAGGGTTTTTACTAGCTCAAAATCCATCACTAATCCTACAAAAACAACTCCACACCCACCAAAAGGAAAGCATGAGATATGCTTTAAAATCCATCCTCCTAAGGCTCCACACAAGCAAAAAAATTTGGGATAGATTACCACACTTAATCATAAATGTTTTCATCATTTTCCTTACCTCCTCCTCCCATACTCAATGAATGGATTGCTTATAGTAAACCCATCAATTCAATCCCCTTAAAATAATTCCAATGATATTTGCAATTATCAACCCTCACTTCCTCCACTTCATCTATGCCTACATTGGCTACCCTATTGCTTTCCCTAAAGTAATAGGTGTTCAACCAACCTCTAAACTGACTCAACATCATCCATGCCTAGGCCAAACTAATATCAAGGTGCTAAGCGGTAGCCTTTTGCTTAGTGAGAGCCAAAATCACCACTTGAGAATCTCCTTCAATTTCTAAATATTCCACCCCATAATTGAGAGCTAAGGATATACCTGCAACCTTTGCGTGAGCTTAAACTTCATTATTGTTCCCATTTATTAATTTATAAGATGTAGACTTAATTAAAGACCCAATACAATTTTTAATCACACACCCAACTCCAAAGGCTCCTGGATTACCTCAACAAGCACCATCAAAGTTGGGTTTGTATCAACCCAAGCATGGGGGTCTCCAAGCAACTGAAGCTCGATTATTCTTATTTAATGGAACTACCAATCACCCTTTAATAGGGGTACTATAATATTTATATTATAATTATTATGATTATCATATATTTATTACAAATATATGTTATTATTATAAATATATACTATATTATTATAATATAATATATAATTATTATATATATATATATATATATATATAAATATAATATGTAAATATAATAATATTATATAATATCTAATCTTATACACACACACACAATTGAAAACAAGCCCACAGTGAAACCCAAGCAGTGCTTCCCCACATCCATGGATGTAACTAGAGGGAAAGCCATTGGTGCTAACTTTAGAAACCCTAACTCGATGAGGACATCATGTGAGGCCAAACATGATAGAGGTGGCCAATGCAGAGGAATGGACCCCGAGACTTCCCACTTATATCATTCAACACTCAACCACATAAGTTAGCCTATTGGGATTAATATATATTATATTATATTAATTTAGTCTACTATTATAATTAACAATATAATATTATTTTAATAATATAAAATTATTTTATAATACAAGTTATAGTAGAAGGGATGTAACTTTATGTTTTGGTAATGCACACTTTTATAAAGTAAAAGTGTGTAAACTAACAATCACACCTCAATTGAAATCCATGACTGATGACCTCATCTCACCTTTTGTGCATGATGCAATAAGCAACAATAATCTTATATTTATTATAGAGTTGATCATGTGTAATGAGGTTGTGTGTTCCTTCATACAACATAGTAATGCATTATGCGATGAGGAGATGTTTTATTTCATGGTGAGCTTGAGTAAAGTAAAAGTGATGGGGAAGGGTAATGCAATATAAATCATATAAGCATTGTAATATTTCTAGTGATATTATACACCAAAGGGATCAAAACATACATCTGACCTAGATTTAAGGTATTTGTTGGATTTACATAACATGCACACATTAGAAAGGGGTCCACAACTTACAAAGTGGTAACATATCTGATTGATTATTTTTTAGTCATATGTCATGAGAGTTGATTTGATTGTGGTAAGGATCTATGTTCGATGTGTGGTTTGAATCAACGTTGTAATGCCTCTGACATGGGAACAAAACATTAAGGTCCTAAAGTCTATCTTGTAACTTTCTTTCATCCATGTTAATAATTTATTGACACCTAGACAAATTACATTAGGTTTAAGAACATACAAAAAATCCATACTTGAACCATTGGAAGAAATGACAATGTCAATTGGATCCTATTTTCTTAAGCATATTATTTATCCCTTTTGGCAAAAATAATCTAAGGGAACACTAGTAAGTAAAAATATGTATTGGAAGGATTCTTAAAATTAATATCATATTTTGTTGATTAATGCTTCATGCAAAAAATGTGAGATGAGGTCAAAAATCATGGTTTGAAGTGAGGTACGACTACCAATTTACACTCTTTCACTTAAAAACCCCCACTTTACCAAAACAGTATATTACATCCCTTTCGTGAAACTTACACTCTTTAGTATGGAAGTTGTATCATCCATAGAGGAAACTATAATAATCAGGGTGGTGACTAATTTTAGATACATTAGACTTTTTTATTGTTTGTAGAGAGTATGTATAAACTTGTAGGGATTTGAACCCAAGTCCAACATACTACCCAAAATTGGTAGAGCCTACGGTCCTAGAGGGAGTTTTATCATTACTCCGTTCACTAAATAAAGGTAAATGAACACTACTATTATGGATATAATGTATATACACATAATATTTTAAAATTTTATCAAATACTAATTCTTTACATCTTGTGGGAACCCATCGAGACTCAATCTCTCTAAGTGGATGCCTTAAGGGGTGTACCACAAAAGGGGTGGGTAGATGTTTGGTGATTTGCAGGATTGTTGTCCCTTATTACCATATTATTACCAATACAACCAGATTTTAAAACCATCCCCTAATCTATTACTCCTCCTTTGTACACTCCTCCAGTCTTTTTCCTCTTTCCATCCCTCTTTTCCTCACCTTGATCCCCTTTCATTAGTTGACTGTACTAGGTTGACTGGGTTAAGCCTATATATATTTTAGCCTCTGATTACTGTACAACGTCAACTGGGTTGATCCTATACTATTTTGGGTATTTTTCACTTTGAGTTTCATTAGACCTTCGATCGACCTAGCTCGGGACCTAGTGATTTATCTCCTAAAAACATACAGGGTTGACTAGGTTGACCCTATACATACAACATATTCGAAAGGATTTAGGTTGAGATCCACCTATATATACAAGATCATTTCATCATTATTTCAATATGCAATCAAGATTTATTATTCACTTGTGCTTCTTTACAATCTACTCTTCCACCATTCTACTTGAGGAGTCTTAGCTTAGGGTTTCTACATGGAGAATCTAGTATTGTGGATAAGTCTTGGATGCTTTGGCATTTCTTAGTTAACCTTAAAAACCACAATAACCTATTGTAAATCCCCTTTGACCAAGGGAGAGATTAAGTCTCAATGGGTTCATATTCAGGCAAGCATATTCTAACTTTGTTCTCCTCTCTTTAATAGATAGAAGTAGCATAAGTATTGGCTTGAATAATATTACTCTTCATATTCCATGTATTAGGGTCTTACTCATACTTAGCTTAATGGAGATTCTCCTATACATGTTCTGATTGCTTTACTAACCCCTCATATTGTGACACAAGCTTTGGTGTGCACTAGATTAGATTTTCTTTCTTATTTATTATAATAGAGTGAACATTAAACCTAGGACTCTTTTAGGGTTTTTGCATGATTGTGTTAGACTATAGCATTTGAAACCCTTCCTAGCATGGTGTATTGTGACAAGTGATCCCCTAATAGGGTTTATCAGATCTCCATATTGGTCATGCTCTCACTTAACAAATGTATTCCCAATCAAAAGTATAGGTATGCTCTATTTTATTTGATCCAAGATTGATTTATAGACATGATGCATTTTTGATTGCATATATTCTAGAGAATCCAGTGTGAACTAACCCTTAAAGGATTTATTTACCTTTTTTCATTTCTTTCATTCTTTCATCATTATTTTTATCATATATTTACCATACTAGATCGACTATATCGACCTAGTATCTAACTTCTATGCATAGAATCTCAAGTACAGGCTACTAGATTAACCTAGTCAACCCAATATAGTTTTTCAAATTTTCATACATCCAGTCCAAATTACTAGGTTGACCTAATCAACCCTATAGATTTTCAAACATTTAGAAATAATTTTCTATAAAGCTTGACTCACCCAGTCGACCTAGTTAGTAGAATTTTCAAGCATATATCAAGGTTCTTGAATAACAATCTTCATTATCTGCATCTCTGATCCATTAAGATTCCTTTCTATCTCTCTATCTCTTTCTTTACAGTCATTTATTTTACAATTTTTAGTCTTTAAAACTGCCCTTGCACATTCAACTAGATCGACCCTACTGACACAGTTTTGTGTTCTATGTGTTATCTGGATAACTAGGTCAACTCTACTAACCCTATTCATTTTCAGACCTTATTTCCATAGTACAATTCAACCTATTGACCTTGTTTTGTATTTTTTGCATAGACTGCTGACTATATCAACATTATACCTTGTTTTAAAGTTGGAATTAACCTTATATGCTAGTAATAAATTCACATTTTCTTTTCTTGTTGCTTGTTTGCTTAGAATAGACACATATATTAATTAGGTGGTTTTCAATTAGTCGTTTAGTCTCACTATTTTCTATTTTATGTACACACACCCAAATCATAAAATCTAAACAATCATTTTAACAATTGTCTACCCAAGGCCACCCTACTTGGATTTTATCACCAAGGGGGAAGTCAACTTGATATTATGGTCAAGTATAAAATGTGGTTAATGTTATATTATATCTAAGCACCCGATACCCTTATCACTACAGTGTGTGAAATGAGGGGGTAGGCCCTAATACCAAGCATGTATCATTACCACTACAAATCCCAATCAACCCAAACTACCTAAAACCATCCTTAGATTACTATTCTAGTTTCTTTCTTACAACCAACTTCCCATCACATTTAAAATCAAATTCTAATAATCTAATAAACATTTAATTTGCCCAATTATTTAGCTCTTTACTTTCCAAGTTAATTTCTTGTTCTTTACTCAATTTTATTTTGTATTGCAAAAACTTTTATTAGACAACATTGGTGTAAGGTTTTGTGTTATGTGTGTTGTTTCCAAAATCAACTTAGCCCGTTTTTGGGAACAACCTCCTACAAAGCTTATTCATTTCGTCTTTTGTCTCTCTAAGTTTGTTTTTGAGACGGGTTTTGAATTCATTCTCATCTTGGCCTAGGAACGTGAGAGTAGTTACGATCTCGTTGTGACCAAGAAAACCCCTTCCCCAGATTGCCTCTTCCAGAGTTGGTCTTTTCTTCCATTTTCATGCACGGGCGGCAAATTTTGCCGCCAGTGCATTTTAACCCTTGAATTGTAAGGGCAGCAAATTTTGCCGCCCCTGCATTTTTCTTGCAAGGGCGGCAAATTTTTCTACCCTTGCATCCTGACCTGCAAGGGCAGCAAATTTTGCCACCCCTGCATCTGAACTCACCCAAACATGCAAGGGCGGCAAATTTTGCCGCCCAAGCATGCCTCAATTTTCATGCACAGCATTTATTGCCACGCGCGGCAAGTGGTTGGGGGCATTTTTCACCCCATTTAAACTGATTCCAACCTCATTTCATTTCATTCTTCCTCCTCTCCTCCTACTTTTTGCGTCTGGATGACCCATCAGACGAGTTGAAGTGCATTTTGGCAGATTTAAGCTTGTGCGCACGCGGCTTTCCAGGTAGGTCTTGCATTTATTTTTCTTGTCCTTCCTTGCTTCTTTTTCCTCTATTAGCTTTGTTAGTTTGTTTTTGTTGTTGTCTAAGTGTTTTTATGTTTTTTCTTCCTTTCCTTCGCCTTACCCACGGTTTTCCTCTTTTACCTCCGAGGGCGGTGATTTTCATTGTGCCTCCTCGTTACCCACGGCTTTCCTTAGAAACCCGTAAGGGCGGCAATTTTTGCCACCCGTGCGTCTCATCCCCCGTTTGCCTTCACGGGTAATGAATTTCACCGCCTGCATTGACTCATCCATGCACGGGCGGCAAATTTCACCGCCCGTGCACCCTCCATACTAGATGTGCAAGGGCGGCAAAATTCACCACCCCTATCGATGCGTATCCCATGTGCAAGGGCAGTGATTTTTGCTACCCCTACCTTTTTTCCCTGACCTGCAAGGGTGGTGAAATTCACCGTCTATGCAGGTTGATCTTGCATGGGCAGGGAATTTTGCCACCCTTGCATTCAGTCATTTCCCCTGCAGGGGCGGCAAATTTTGCCGCCCTTGCATTCCTCCTCCAAATTTTTCTAACTCTAGAGGATTTTTGTCCTTTCCCTTTCTTTCCCTTTCTTTGTCATTTTCTGCCCCTTTTTCTGACCTGGTCTTTTTAAGTGACCTCCATTGACCAAGATCACTTAAAATGCATTTTCCCCAATTCGTCCACTCTCCCCTAATTCTGTGATCATGACTGCAGTACTTTCAAAGAACTCTTGTTCATCAACACCCGTCAGATCAAAGCCAGTTCCCATGTCAAAAATGTCTCCCAAAAAAGCAAAGATGATGAAGTACAAATACCAGGGCGTCTACCCACTCACTTCGGTCACCTCCAATGTCAACGACATCTAGGATACTGAAATTGGCCACGTAGATATGGCCGAGTTCGTGGCTCGAATGAAGGTGACGAACCCAAGTTCTGAAATAAAAAGGATCATTGAAAGTAACATCCACATGGTTTTAGCTTTTCTAGTAGGAGCACATCATACAGAATTTGTCCTCCAATGTGCCCACTTCTACGAAAAAGAGACAAGGTCAGTCTCAGATGCCAACAGTAATGTGGGAATTCGGCTAGATCTTGAACTCATAGATAAAGTCTTCAAGTGCCCTCCAGCTACTGAAGTAACCAAGATTGACTTCATAGAAGCCCAAAGAGAGTATGACAAAGACCTTGAGAGGGCTAAGAAGGTCATGAACAATAGGTGGTTGAAGACGCCCAGGTCCAGTTTATCTAGATGGCTGTAGAACTTTCCTAGAAGCAATTTCATTGAAGAAGTTGGTGACTTGATCACCCTCCTAAGCAAAGTGTGAGGCCTCCCCTCTTCCTCATAGTTCCATGAATGGATGTACCCGTTTATCAAGATCATCCTCTAGGGCAAGCATGTCATCTTTTGGGGTGAAAAAATCAACAACGCCCTTCACGAACAACTAACCAAGGTACATACTCCTTCTAAGTTTTATATGACCTCGTACCTTGTGTACATAGCTGCTTCGATGTGGAACTTCCCAGGTTTAGCAACTGAAGGGGATAGAAAGACCACCCCAGTCTACTCATATTACCCCCAATTGACTCTGCAAGGATAAATTCACCATTTCAAAAGGGTGAATGGCGCTTTCTTTGCCATATATTTATGTCTCTTCGACCCTCAGCTTAAGCAAAAAAGAGTATCAGATGAGGCTTAGACAGTCATCAATGATTACGGGTGTATGTTCCTCCAAATTTCCACCTTATACTATCTTCGGGTTGGCTTTTTCCAAGGCTGCCCCTATATGCTCCCCAGGTTCCCTTCTGACAAATTAGTTCTGATGGAGCTTTGCCGACAACTGGTTGTCATGCATACCAGATAAATAGAGTTGAAAAAGCCAGGCTTCAAGTTTCCAATCGAAATTGATAGGTATTCTATTGCAACAGCAGCCAAAGCCAAAGTCATGGAAATAGAGATGCAGATGGTCACCCTGAAGCAGTTCAAGAGAAGAGACAAATTTGACTACAGGGGAGTTAAGGATAAGATCAAGCAAAAAACTCAATTCTATGAGCTTATGATTGAGGACATCTGGATATACCTGAGGGCAACCGAAGAAATCATAAAGATGGACTATTACAGGCTTACCCTAGAGCAAATTGAATATCTGGGGCTTGTAGAGATCCCTTCCAGTCTGGTCAATGATGGGAACATTATCAATAGCAGGTACCTGGCTGAAAAGGTTGCTGGCTCCCCTCTTCCTCCAACTCAATGGTCTTAGAAGGAACTAACTTCTTTGAGAAAAAGATTTGAACCAATATTGGCTAGCACCAATGATTGGTTAGCAGCCAAAGGGATCATCCTGAAAGAATTTATCACGAGATCCGAGGCTGAGTACCAAGCAGAGATGAAGAAGAAGGCAGATAACAGGACCAAGAACAAAGGTGATGTTCCTTCCCCTTCTAGGCCTCACAAGCCTAGAATCATCTTTGTTTCCAAAAAACCAAGGACTAATGAGGGGTCAGAAGTAGTGACTAAAAGGGTTGCAGAATAGAGTTCTCAGGAACAGGCAGCTCAACCAATGGAGACAGATGACCAGCCGTCAAGACAACCAAGCACTGGACCTCTGCCTTCACAAGGAGAAGCACAACCGCTCAAGAGCATTTCTCCTCCACCTCAATCTCCTGTGGCTTCCCCTTCTCCTCTCTCTCCTATCAGTGTTCCCTCTTCTGGAGCCGCCTCCCCTTCCAGGGTTATATTTAGCAATCCTTAGGGCACTTCTATAGGTACTCCTCGCTCCTCTGGGTCCATTCTAAGTTTGTCATCTCCTTCTTTCAATCTGGCAGAAAGTTTTGCACAAGAGCTAGAATTAGTAATTGGTACAGTTTCGCCTGTTACTCCAACTATGACCACTGTCACCACTAGTAGTGTAGAAGCTGCCACAGTAACACCAACTGAGGGAACTCTGGCTATAGTGGGTACTTCTCTCCTGCCTTAGATGTCAACATTCACACCCAAAAAAAAGAAGTTATCCATCTCTCTAGATGACTTTGACTTTGGCAAAATAGTGCCGGTGAAAGCTAAGGCTCTTAAGAGGCTGAGGATCCTCTCAAAATTGGTCGAGGAAAAAGGACATAAATTTTTGGAAATTGCCAAGCCTCCATAGGACGCAACCCTTGAGGGTTTCGAAATGAGTAGCTATTCCATCTCTCGTGTTGAACTTGGCAAAGTTACTAATGAAGGTGCGAAAAGAGACCTTCAGTCTGCTATGGACATCATGGTCCAAAAATTTGACCAAGAAAAGAAAATGAAAGATTATTACAAGGCCAAGACAGAGCAGCTAACGATAGTAATAAGGAGGTTCACTCTTCCCCCTGAAGCAGCAACTCCAAAGGCCTTCTCTGTAGATGACTCTATCATTCAAAAGGTAGAGAAAACTTAATTGAAGGGGAAAGTCCTGGAGGATTATATTGAAAAAATGCATACTCAGGGAGTTTCCTTGCATGCAGAGGTCGCAGAGAAAATAGACAAGATGAGGAAGGTGAGGGCAGAATTAGATGACCTGATATCCCTTATCTCTTAGGAGGTTGATAGTTCAGAGAAGGATCTTAGCAAATGGAGGGAGATGAAGGATTTGAAGAAGAGCACCTTGAAATCTATTAGTGTCATCTCCAGCAAAGACTCTTACGTTGAGATCAAGGAGTCACTGATCTTCAGGATCCAGGTACTCAAAGATTTAATTGAGGATCTCAAATCTTCCAGAGATGCTAGCGAGAAGAACGACATGGGCCTGCTCAATAAACTAGAAGAACTGCCCTGTAACCTAACTTTGAGGGATAATCAATTTCTCTCTGCAAAAGAAATGATCCAAAGTTTCAAAGGGATGATTCAAAGAAATTTTGAAGAAAATGCCTTCTTAATGACCTCAGTGGATAATATTCTAGACACTCAGTTAACTTTGGATAATCTAAAATCTAGGCTAACTGGTCATGCTAAGGCCATCACAACATTGAAGGATGCCTTAATCAGAGCCAGAGTCATCTCCAAGAACACGGTTGTGCCAGACAACATAGGAATTCAGGCATCTATTACTATGTATGATGCTCATCTAAAGAAATTTGGCAGTAAAACTGAAGCTTTTTCCCCCTTCTTTCTTCTTCTTTCTTTATGAACTTTTGTTTTGTGAAAAGTGCATGTAATTTTGTAATATGTAATTACATGTAAAAAGTTGGAAAAATATCTTAAAGTCAAAGATGAGTCATCTTTGACTAGGATATTTTTGTATTTTATTATTTTCTGAATTTTGAGAGTTTCCCCCTATATATAGTGGAGACCTCTTTTGTAAATCTTATCTTGGAAACATTAAGAGCAAACACTCTACCAAAATTGAAGCAATTTTTGAGACTTTGTGCTCAAACTTGTAAATCATATTTTGTTGAATGAATGAGAAACAGGTTTATTTCAGACTTTGTGTTGAAGTTATCTGTGTTGTCTAGGAAATAGTTTCTTATGTTCTCTTTCCTAATAATCTCTTGTTTATCTGATTTAATAAGCAAAGTGGGTGTGTTAATATTATCTGAGAGCATTTCTAAAAGGTAGAGGATAGACTTTGAGCTACTTTTATCTTTCAGATTCAGTTATATTTTGTAATTTCAGGTGAACACTTTGTTCTTCATTTCATTCTACAATTACGTTTGTTCTGAATCGGTGAAGGAGGCTACGGAAGACTTTGCGCTTACGTGAGTGTTCTTGTGAATTTTGTTACTTTAGGAAATTTTTTACTTCCCATTTGATACCATTCCGGAAAGAAGAGGAATGTTGTTAGCTAAGGACTAGGATTTCTCTCTTTTATTTTTTATACATTACCTCTGAAAAAAGAGAGGTAGATGCTATTATACCACCCCATGTGTTATTTTTTGCTTAATTCTATATATATATCTAGCGCATAAATATTTATAGGGAACCTCCCCTTGATGAGAGGAGAGATTTACCTCATCTAGATTTGGTAAACCCACACTTTTCATGTTGTAAATCTCCCTATGTTGTGGTTGATATACCCATTTTGTCATCAGTTAGTTGACGACAAAATATTCACCCAACAATTTTTTTGGTGACTCCGTTGGGGACTACGAATGTGCATTTTAAAGCCTCAAGCTTCAACTTGAAGCAGTTTTGATCTCTTTTTCATTCAAAACCTGGCAACCCCACGCTACACAAGAAGCCAGAGAGCCAAGGGTGTCTTTGACCCCGTGTTTGAGTTGGCACAGCGGAGCAACTTTGATCTCTTTCCTCCGTCACCTTTCCTCCAATGGTCTAGGAGTTTTCCTCCTAACCTTATCAGGTCACTGATGCAAGGTAGAGCTTCTTTTCCTGTTGTTAATCGTGCCCTACCTATAAATACCCCACTAAGGTTTGTTATCCCGCCATTTAATCATCCTATCATAATGTCTCAAGGTCCATGGGGCAATTCCTTTGGTCCTCTTAATTTAACTGCACCTTCGCATGAACTACCTCGTAGTTCTAGGAAAAAATTTCTTAAGTTTTTAGGTGACGAAAAGGTTCACCCCAATGAGCATATTACAACTTTCTATATAGCATGTGGTGTAATTGGTGTCAAATTTGAAGATGTAGTAGTGAGACTTTTCGTAAAAACCCTACAAGGAGATGCCGTAGATTGGTTCTATCACCTACAGGCTGGGTCAATAACTGACTGGGATACGCTCAAATCCAAATTCAAAGCCAGGTTTAAACTTGTTGAAGATGCACACGCTTTGTTAGCTCAGCTAACACAGATGAAAAAAGAATCCCAGGAACCCATGAGAGATTTCATAGCTAAATTTAACAAGTTGAGGAACTGGATTCCAAATGTGGCTCAGCCCACTCCGAAAAATCTCAAGTATTTTTTTATCAATTCGCAGCTTCCCGAAGTAAGTTTTCTATCGAGGTGAGTTGGTCCTATGAATCTAGCACTGGCTCAAAATTTGTCTACTGAGATTGAAGATGATCTTATCCTGGCAGGTAAGATCAGAAAAGACCCTAGTAAAAATAAATTCTCTTCATCTGCTGAAAGTTCTTCTTCAGGCACTACAGATCCTATGGTGTAGAAGTTAACGAATGAACTGATAGCTTTGAAAATGCAAATAGCCCAAGGTACATCTGCTCCTACCTATCGAGATATGCCCAAGAAAATGTTCCAAAATCAGCAATATTAGGGTAATGCTACCTAGAACCAAGGGCAATCAAATCGCCTACCTCCCCCTCCAGGGAGATTGACCATTGAAGCAGCACCTACCAATTCAGTGGTTGGTTACCTAGAGGTTGAACATGACAATTCATTCCAACCTCAGTTAGAACAACAAGGAGATGCTAATCTCTTCGATGAGTGAGAAGAAGAATTAGTTGGTGACTCCAATATCAGTTTCTTGGATTACCAGAATGAAGCTAGAAGTAATGAGGAAGGTTTGGATGGATCTTACACTGTTTTCACCAAATCTCAAAATTAGTCAGCCTCACAGACTGACAAAGAAAAGGTAGAGGAAGAAACCCCGCTAGCGGTTTCCATCGCTAAACGAGGGACTCCATTACCCCTACAATCAAAAGATTAAGTGATTCATAAAAAAGTAAATACCTCTAATCACCCGATACCTTCCACTTCTGTTGCTTAGACCAGTGCCATGCCTACTAAAGTTCTTGATGATGGACTCTCTTCCTCTATTTCAAGTTCTTTTCAATTATTTGATATAATTGATCATGCTAGAAAGACTAAAATTCAAATGACAGAGGTTGAATATTTGAGAGCTAACCCAGAACAATTTGATAGGTTAGCAGAATACGTAAAAAACAAAGCTGTCCCCGTATGACAAGATTCTTTGAAGGCCGTTCATGATCCTCCTAAAGATAAACCAGCCCAAAACAATCATGTTGTGACTCCCCCTATTGCTCCCAAGAAAATAGAACCTTTCTATGTTTTCCTACTTATAAATGGTTATAAACTAAGTAATTGTATTATAGATTCTGGAGCCTCAGATAATGTCATGCCTGTGAAGGTGGCAGATTCTCTTGGCCTAACTCTGACCAAAACTTTTGAGAGGTTTTTTTCTATGGAAAATAAGCAAGTTCCCCTCCTTGTTTAGATAAAAGACGCTCAATATGCTTTCGCGGATTTTCCAAAAAAGTGGATAAAGATGACGGTTTTAATGGCCAATGTTCCAGCATCTTACGACATCTTACTCAGATAGAATTTTTGCAAAGATGTTGGAGGTGAGCTAAGAATGGACTTGTCTAAAGCAAGAATTCCAATTCAAAGTGTCATGAAGAAGTTACTTCTTGAAAAAGAGGCAAGGTATGTAGTTACCCGATCATCAGCACCAGAAGCTCAAATTTTATTTGAGTCCTTAGGCATGGGCAACTGCTTCATGTCTACAGATGAGTTCCATGGGGCATCTGATGATACTCTTGCGAGTGATAATTTGAGATTGTGTTCAACTGACACAGCAGGAAAATTGCCAAATCAAAATGAACACATGGAAGAACCTCTTCCCCCAAACAAAGGAGTTTTCAAAGGAAAAGTAGCGTCTAACGAGGTATGGACCTTAGAATTTGATGGCAGCTACTCTTCTACTAATTCAGAAGTTGGGGTTGTGTTGGTATCTTCTCAGAGAGACATTATTTCTTTATCCTACAAATTGCAGTTCAACAATACCAACAACACAGCTGAGTATGAGTCCCTATTGCTCAAACTACAGGGTACCAAAGAAAAGGGCATTAGGCTACTCCATGCTAAAGGGGACGTTGAGTTGATAGTTTGCTAGGTGAGGAACCTCTATCAGACAAAAAATGAAAGGTTACGCTACTATCACAATCTTGTCTGGGATCAGATTGAAAATTTTGACGCTTTCAATATCTCTACCATTCCCAGGGAATTCAATGATCGGGCGGATGCATTGGCTATCTCTACTACTCTCTTAATCCCTCACTCAGACTTTAAGGGAGATAAGTACACTATTGAACTCATATTTGAGCTAAGTGTACCTGATAATGCTGGCCATTGGTAGGTATTTAACAATGATGATCAAATCATCGCCTTCTTAGAACAAAAGGATAGTTTTGAACAGCTACGTTTTGAAGGTAGTAAACTCCGAGGATGTGAAGAAACTCTTAAGCCAAATATGAATATAGGTGAGGATTTCCTACAGCTTAAGGGGAATATAATTCTCAAAGGTCTGGTTTTCCTAGAGAAGTTATTTGATAACCATGACAGGTTTATTAAACAACAGCGAACAGATTCAAAATCCTCTCAAGATTTTGATCAGGTAAACTTGGGAACCAAGCGCGATCCTAAAATGATAAACATTGGGAAATGCTGCACTCCCGAGGAAAGATTTGAGCTTGCTAGTCTACTTCACCAATATATGGATGTATTGGCCTATTCCTATGATGATCTAAAATCACTTAGGCCAAACGACATTCGCCACGACATTCTTGTGAAGGCAAACTCTGTACCTTACAAGCAAAAGTCCTGGCAATATAATCCAAAAATCTCAAGTACTATTTTAGCTGAGATACAAAAAATGCTCGATGCCTAGATAATTTTTCCAATCCATCACTCCACATGGAATGCCAACATAGTGCCTGTCAGGAAGAAGAATGGTGAAATTTGAATCTGCGTGGATTTTAAAAACTTGAACCAGTTATCTTTAAAAGATAACTACCCTCTTCCTATCATGGATCAAGTTCTGCAGATGGTAATAGGTTTATAAATGTTATCAATGCTAGATAGTTTTTTGAGGTACAATCAGGTCGAAGTCAGAGAAGCGGATCAACATAAGACAACATTCACCACACCTTGGGGCACATTTACTTATCGAAGAATGCCTTTTGGTCTGATAAATGTAGGCACCACATTTCAAAGGGCGATGGATCTCGCTTTCAAGGATGAAATGAGAAAATTCATTGTAGTATACCTAGATGATCTGACAGTATTTTCAAAACACCGTTTTGAGCATGTCCATCATTTGCAAAGGATACTAGAACGCTGTCGTCAAAATGATATTTCTTTAAACCCAAAGAAATCTGTCTTTGGAGTAACTGAAGGGAAACTTCTCAGACACATTGTGTCCCGTGAAGGTATTAAAATTGATTCAGAGAGAGTCAAGTCCATCCAGGAACTTACTCTGCCTACTAGCAAGACCGCAGTTCACTCTTTCTTTGGAAAGGTGAATTTTCTTTGAAGGTTCATTCCTGAGTTTGCTGAGAAAACCCGTCACATTATCAACATGATGAAAGGCAATGCTACATTTAGCTGGATTGCCGAGGGAAAATCAGTATTCAAATAAATTAAGAAAGCAATCGCCCGTGCACCAGTCTTGGTTTGTCCAGATTATACTAGAAGTTTCAAAATATATAGTTATGCCTCTGAGCATACACTATCAACCATTTTGGTCCAACAAAATCTAGAAGGTGTAGAATCTCCTATCTCTTTCATGAGTTGTCCACTTAAGGATCATGAGCTAAAATATTCCCTTATGAAGAAGCATGCATATGCAGTGGTCAAAGTGGTCAAGCATTTTAGATTTTATATCTTGACTTCTCACACCGAAGTTCTCATACCTGACACAATAGTAAAATCTATTTTGACTCAGTAGGAGTTCGGTACGAAGAGAGGTAACTGGATTGCCAAGACTCAAGAGTTTGATATGGATATCAAATCCACTAAGCTTGTACGAGGAAAGGGTATTTTCTAGTTGATCGCCAACAACATTCCATATGAAGCAGAAAATGAAGAAGTAAGGATCGAAGGCGTGCCTACGGTCCTCTTTGTTGCGACCATTGATGAGTGGTATTCAGACATTGCTCATTTTCTAGCTTATGGTGAGTATCCCGCTCATCTTTTTTTTAAAAAGAAATGGAATGTTAAGTTTAAAGCAGTTGGTTATGTTCTTTGGGACAATGGTCTTTATAAAATAAACCTGGATGGGGCATTTCTTTGTTGTGTTGATAAGACACAACAAGAAAGACTCTTAGAGTCTTTCCACAATTTGGCCTGTGGAGGGCATTTTTCTGCACCAGTAACAACGCACAAAATTATACGAGCAAGGTATTATTGGCCCACACTTTTCCAAGATGCCTACAGATGGGTGCGTAGGTGCGAATTGTGCCAGCAATTCATTGAGAAACCTAAGCTAGCTACTTTGCCTCTCAAGCCAGTAGTGATCGAGGAACCATTTCAGAAGTGGGGTATTGACTTCATTGGCATAGTCAACCCATCTTCCAATGCCAGACATGATTATGTCCTCATGGTAACAGATTACTTTACTAAATGGGTGGAGGCCATCCCAACCAAGCACGCTACGTTTGAAGTAGTGTGCAGTTTTCTCAAAGAAAATATTATCTCCAGGTTTGGGGTCCCACTAAAAATTGTAACAAATAATGTAGCCTATTTTTCATCACATGAAATTACTCAATTTTGTTTTTATTATGGGATTACCCTATTCCACACTTTGGATTATTTTTTTCAAAGAAATGGCCAAGCAGAATCGAGTAACAAGAACTTGGTCACTATTATCAAGAAGTTGGTGGATGACAATCAGAGAACATGACACAAAGCATTGTATGATGCTTTATGGGAAGATAGGATAACACCTAATAGAGCTATATGTATGTCACATTTTCAACTTCTATATGGATTGAATGTGAAAATTTCCATCATCCTTGAACTACCAGCACTCAGGTTAACTAAAATAATCGAAGACTCAACCTTCGAAAGCTCAATCAACAAAAGAATCATGTGTCTGACCGAGCTGAATGAGTGACAAACCATGGTAGTAGATCGGATTATAGAGCATCAAAATCAAGTGAAGACACTCTTTGATAAAAAGCTAAAGTACGTGAATTCCAAGTCCGAGATCAAGTCTTGTTGTGAGACAAGAGGCGAGAACTAAAAGGGATGCACAACAAATTTGACTCCCTATGCAGAGGCCTATTCACCATCCGGCAGCTTTGTGGTGAGGCTAGCTTCTTGCTGGAGTACCAAGATGGAATGCCATTTGCACTACCTCACAGCGGGTAGCATCTGAAGCTATTCAACCCTTGAAGCGTGGATAAGTCCGTTTGTATATATGTGCAGTTTTTACTTTTTATCTATTTTTATTTCATTTTTATCTTGACTCCATAGCCAAATGGCTTGAATGAAGGCACTTAGAGACTGGTTTCTACTCCCATTGATCGATTTGATTAACAGAAGTTCCCCAACAGGAGCCAGCTATTGTTTCCAAAATTAGCTTAGCCCGTTTTTAGGAACAACCCCCTACGAAACTTGTCTGTTTCATCTTTTATCTCTCTAAATTTGTTTTTGAGATGGGTTTTGAATTCATTCTCATCTTGGCCTAGGAACATGAGAGTAGTTACGATCTCATTGCGACCAAGAAAACCCCTTCTCCAGACTGCCTCTTCCAGAGTTGGTCTTTTCTTCCATTTTCATGCACGGATGGCAAATTTTGCCGCCAGTGCATTTTAACCCTTGCAATGTAAGGGCAGAAAATTTTACTGCCCCTACATCCTGACCTACAAGGGTGACAAATTTTTCCACCCCTGCATCTGAACTCACTCAAACATGCAAGGGCGGCAAATTTTGCCACCCAAGCATGCCTTGGTTTTCATGCACAACATTTATTGCTGTGCGCGACGGGTGGTTGGGGGTGTTTTTCACTCCATTTAAACTGATTCCAACCTCATTTAATTTCATTTTTCCTCCTCTCCTCATGATTTTTGTGTCTGGATGACCCAGTGGATGAGTTGAAGTGCGTTTTGACAGATTTAAGCTTGTGCGCACGTGGCTTTCCAGGTAGGTCTTGCATTTATTTTTATTGTCCTTCTTTCCTTGATTTTTTTTCCTCTATTAGCTTTGTTAGTTTGTTTTTGTTATTGTCTAGGTGTTTTTATGTTTTTTCTTCCTTTCCTTCACCTTGCTCGTGGTTTTCCTTTTTTACCTCTGAGGGTGGCAATTTTCGCCGTGCCTCCCTGTTACTCGCAAATTTCCTTAAAAAGCCTACAAGGGTGGCGATTTTCACCACCCGTGCGTCTCGGTCCCTGTTTGCCTTTATGGGTGGCAAATTTCACCACATGTGATGACTCATCCATGCACGAGCGGTGAATTTTGCCACCCACGCACCCATACTAGACGTACAGGGGCAGCAAAATTTGCCGCCCCTACCGATGCGTATCCCATGTGCAAGGGCGGTGATTTTTGCCACCCCTACATTTTTTCCCCAACCTACAAGGGCAAAAAAATTCACTGCCTGTGCAGGCTGATCCTACATGGCCAGTGAATTTTGCCGCCCTTGCATTCTATCATTTTCCCTGCAGGGGCGGTGAATTTCGCTGCCCTTGCATTCCTCCTCCAGATTTTTCTAACTCTGAAGGATTTTCATCCTTTCCCTTTCTTTCTCATTTTTTGCCCCTTTTTTTTGACCTGGCCTTTTTTAGCGACCTCCATTGACCAAGATCACTTAAAATGTGTTTTCCCCAATTCATCCACTCTCCCCTAATTTTATGATCATGACTGCAGTACTTTCAGAGAACTCTTGCTCATCAACACCCGTCAGATAAAATCGAGTTTCCATGTTGAAAATGTCTCCCAAAAAAGCAAAGATGATGAAGTACAAATACCAAGGCATCTTCCGACTCACTTCAGTCACCTTGAATGTGGATGACATCTGGGATACCGAAATTGGCCACGTAGATATGGCCGAGTTCGTGGCTTGAATGAAGGCAACGAACCCAAGTTCTAAAATAGAAAGGATCATTGAAAGTAACATCCACATGGTTGCATCTTTTCTAGTAGCAACACATAATATAGAATTTGTCCTCCAATGTGCCCACTTCTACAACAAAGAGACAAGGTCAGTCTCATATGCCAGCGATAATGTGGTAATTCGGTTGGATCCCAAATTCATAGATAAAGTCTTCAAGTGCCCTCCAGCTACTGAAGTAACTAAGATTGACTTCATAGAAGCCCAAAAGGAGTACGACAAAGACCCTGAGAGGGCTAAGAAGGTCATGAACAATAGGTGGTTGAAGATGCCCAAGTCCAATTTATCCAGATGGCCGTGGAACTTTCCTAGAAGTGATTTCATTGAAAAATTTGGTGACTTGATCACCCTCCTAAGCAGAGTGCGAGGCCTCCCCTCTTCCTCACAGTTCCACAAATAGATGTACCCATTTATCAAGATCATCCTCCAGGGCAAGCAGGTCATCTTTTGGGGTGAACAAATCAACAATGCCCTTCACAAATAGCTAACCAAGGTGTAGACTTCTTCTAAGTTTTATATGACCTCGTACCTTGTGTACATAGCTACTTTGATGCAAAACTTCCCAGGTTTAGCAACTGAAGGGGATAGAAAGACCACCCCAGTCTACTCATATTACCCCCAACTGACTCTGCAAGGATCAATCCACCATTTCAAAAGGGTGAATGACACTTTCTTTGTCATATTTTTATGTCTCTTCGACCCTCAGCTTGAGCAGAAGAGAGTATCAGACGAGGCTAGGATAGTCATCAACAATTACGGGTGTATGTTCCTCCAATTTCCCACCTTCTACTATCTTTGGGTTGGCTTTTTCCAAGGCTACCCCTATATGCTCCCCAGGTTCCCTTCTAACAAATTAGTTCTGATGGAGCTTTGCCGACAACTAGTTGTCGTGCATACCAGACAAATGGAGTTGAAAAAGCCAAGCTTCAGGTTTCCAATCAAAATTGGTAGGTATTCTATTGTAACAACAGCCAAAGCTAAAGTCATGGAAATAGAGATGCACATGGTCACCCTGAAGCAGTTCAAGAGAAGAGACAAATTTGACTACAGGGGAGTCAAGGATAAGATCAAGCAAAAAACTCAATTCCATGAGCCTATGATTGAGGACATTTGGATAGACCTGAGGACAGTCGAAGAAATAAAAAATATGGACTACTGCAGGCTGACCCTAGAGCAAATTGAATATCTGGGGCTTGTAGAGATCCCTTCCAGTCTGGTCGATGATGGGAACATTATCAATAGTAGGTATCTAGTTGAAAAGGTTGCTGGCTCCCCTCTTCCTCCAACTCAGTGGTCTCAGAAGGAACTAATTTTTCTGAGAAAAATATTTGAACCAATATTGGCTAACACCAATGAGTGGTTAGCAGCCAAAGAGATCATCCTAAAAGAATTTATCATGGGATCCGAGGTCGAGTACCATACAAATACGAAGAAAAAGGTAGAGAATAGGACCAAGAACAAAGGTGATGTTCCTTCCCCTTCTAGGCCTCACAAGCCTAGAATCATCTTTGTTTCCAAAAAACCAAAGAGTACTAAGGGGTCATAAGCAGTGGCTAAAAGGGTTACAGAACAGAGTTCTCAAGAACAGGCAGCTCAACCAATGGAGACAGATGATCGGCCATCAGGATAGCCAAGCACTGGACCTCTGCCTTCACAAGGAGAAGCACAACCACTCAAGAGCATTTCTCCTTCTTCGCCTCAATCTCCTGTGGCTTCCCATTCTCCTCTCTCTCTTATTAGTGTTCCCTCTTTTGGAGCCACCTCTCCTTCCAGGGTTATATTTGGCAATCCTCAGGGCACTTTTGCAGGTACTCCTCACTCCTCTGGGTCCATTCCAAGTTTGTCATCTCCTTCTTTCAATCTGGGGGAAAGTTTTGCACAAGAGCCAGAATCAGTAATTGGTACAGTTTCACTTGTTACTCTAATTGCGACCACTGTCACCACTAGCAGTGTAGAAGCTGCCACAATAACATTAGCTGAGGGAACTATGGCTATAGTGGGTATTTCTCTCCCACCTTGGATGTCAGCATTCACACCCAAAAGAAAGAGGTTAACCATCTCTCCAGATGACTTTGACTTTGGCAAAATAGTGTTGGTGAAAGCTAAGGCTCCTAAGAGGCCGAGGATCCTCTCAAAATTGGTCGAGGAAAAAGGACATAAATTTTTGGAAATTGCCAAGCCTCTACAGGATGCAACCCTTGAGGGTTTCAAAATGAGTAGCTATTCCATCTCTCGTGTTGAACTTGGAAAAGTTACTCACGAAGGTGCGAAAAGTGACCTTTAGTCTGCTATAAACATCATGGTCCAAAAATTTGACCGAGAAAAGGAAATAAAAGATTATTACAAGGCCAAGACAGAGTAGCTAACGATAGTAATAAGGAGGTTCACTCTTCCCCCTGAAGCGGCAACTCTAGAGGCCTTCTCCGTAGATGACCTTATCATTTAAAAGGTAGAGAAAACTTACTTAAAGGGAAAAGTCTTGGAGGATTATATTGAAAAAATTCATACTCAGGGAGTTTCCTTACTTGCAGAGGTTGCAGAGAAAACATACAAGATGAGGAAGGTGAGGGCAGAATTAGATGACCTGATATCCCTTATCTCTCAAGAGGTCGATAGTTCAGAGAAATCTTAGCAAATGGAGGGAGATGAAGGATTTGAAGAAGAGCACCTTGATATCTATCGGTGTCATCTCCAGCAAAGACTCTTATGTTGAGATCAAGGAGTCACTGATCTTCAGGATCTAGGTACTCAAAGATTTAATTAAGGATCTCAAAGCTTTTAGAAATACTAGCGAGAAGAGCGACATGGGCCTGCTCAATAAACTAGAAGAACTGCCCTACAACCTAACTTTGAGGGATAATCAATTTCTCTCTGTAGAAGAAATGATCCAAAGTTTTAAAGGGATGATTCAGAGAAATTTTGAAGAAAAGGCCTTCTCAATGACCTTGGTGGACAATATTCTAGACACTCAGTTAACTTTGGATAATCTAAAATCTAGGTTAACTGGTCATGCTAAGGCCATCACAACATTGAAAGATGCCTTAATCAAAGCTAGAGTCATCTCTAAGAACATGGTTGCGTCAGACAGCATAGGAATTCAGGCATCCATTACTATGTACGATGCTCATCTAAAGAAATATGGTAGCAAGAACTGAAGCTTTTTCCCCCTTCTTTCTTCTTCTTTCCTTATGCACTTTTGTTTTGTGAAAAGTGCATGTAATTTTGTAATATGTAATTACATGTAAAAAGTTTGGAAAAATATCTTAAAGTCAAAGATGAGTCATCTTTGACTAGGATATTTTTGTATTTTATTATTTTCTGAATTTTGAGAGTTTCGTCCTATATATAGTGGAGACCTCTTTTGTAAATCTTATCTTGGAAAAATTAAGAGCAAACACTCTGTCAAAATAGAAGTAATTTTTGAGACTTTGTGCTCAAACTTGTAAATCATATTTTGTTGAATGAATGAGAAGCAGGTTTATTTTAGACTTTATGTTGAAGTTATCTGTGTTGTCTAGGAAATAGTTTTTTATGTTTTCTTTCCTGATAATCTCTTGTTTATCTGATTTAATAAGCAAAGTGGGCGTGTTAATATTATCTGAGAGCATTTCTAAAAGGTAGAGGATAGACTTCAGTTATCTTTTGTAGTTTTAGGTGAAGACTTTGTGCTTCATTTCATTCTACGGTTACGTTTGTTCCAAATCGGTAAAGGAGGCTACGGAAGACTTTACGCTTACGTGAGTGTTCTTGTGAATTTTGTTACTTTAGGAGATTTTCTGCTTCCCATTTGATACCATTCCTGAAAGAAGAGGAATGTTGTTAGCTAAGGACTAGGATTTTCCTCTTTTGTTCTTTATACATTATCTCTGAAAAAAGAGAGGTAGATGCTGTTATACCACCCCATGTGTTATTTTCTGCTTAATTCTATATATATATCTAGTGCATAAATATTTATAGGGAGGCTCCCCTTGATGAGAGGAGAGATTTACCTCATCCAGATCTGGTAAACCCACACTTTTTGTGGTGTAAATCTCCCTATGCTGTGGTTGATATACCCATTTTGTCATCAGTTAGTTGACGACAAAATATTCACCCAACAATGTGCTTCAATTAGATTGTCTAGCATTGATCCAATTTATTTTTTATTTCTTTTCTATTATTTCTTTTCAAATTACTTGAAAAATTTATGTTGTTTCAATTCACAAATCTATTATAGGCTTCTTAATTTTCCCTGCTTGTTGTACTGGGTTGACCCAGTCGACCTTGTATCTTTTTCCAACCTCTATTCACTGTACGAGATCGACCTAGTCGACCCTGTACTATTTATAGACCTTATGTTTATGCTAGGTCAACCCATTCAACCCTGTACTTATTTTTACCTTCCCTATTTATCAATCTAGTTCTCTATTTCTCCTCTTTGCATTCTTTTCATCTCTCTCTAGTCATAATGAAATCTCCTATCAAAATCTTCTTTGATAGCTTGAATCCATTTAGATACTATATAGGATGTTCATTTCTCCCTCTATTTTCCTCCCAAGAGCATCACCACTCTTGGATCACCTCTTCTCCTCCTTCATCCATGAACTATAATATGGTGCAAATAACACCTCAAGATGAAATTGATGGATTTGATCCTTTCTGTACTTACCAAGATGCTTATCATTATCAAAATATTCAAACTAATATGGGAGTGATTGATACATGTTTACTTAATAATCCTACTAATAATCCTTCTTCTAGTAATCCTCTCCCTAATACCAATTTAGGGAGTACTCCTACCAACACCAATCCACCTCCTAATATAACTAAACTTTTAGCCCAAGTTATCTAACAAATGAACATAATGCAAAATTCTAACACCAACCAAATGATACAACTTCAACAACATTTTATCAATGTAGCTAATCAACTCTAACTATGCATCCTCAACTTAATCCCAATTTCATTCCTCCACCTCTTTGGGATGCATCAGGAAATGTTATTACTCAACCCATAATGAATAACAAGATGCTTCAAACCATTTAAAATGGGCCTTTGGCCCCCTTCATTATATCCATTGATATTGGTAACATATCTCCAACTATCAAATATGATGGGACTAAAAACTCTACCTCATTTCTCAAATCCTCTGACAACCTTTACAAAGAGTGGATCCAAACTAATACCTTCACCACAACTAAACTCTTAGTCAAAACCTTCACTAGTGATGTATTAGAATGGTATAACCAACTACCCCAAAATTTTATTTGGCAACTTGAAGATTTGGTTAATCCTTTGCTTAAAGAGTTTCAACACAATGATCTTCCCAAAAATTGTCTTAGCCACTTCATCAATGCTAAGCAATCTCCTACTGAATCATCTCATAACTTTATCAAAAGGTGGAAACATTTAGCTCATAAATCTAACCATAACATGATTGATGATAACTTATTCAAACTCTTTATCACCACTTTGACTCCCAATATCTAATATAAGGTTTGAACCTTTGCTTCCCAAACACTTAATGAAAATCTTGATCAAGCTAAATTCCAAGACTTTCTTATGAAACAATTCAAACCTAATGCTAAAATTCTTAAATGATATTTCCAAACATCTAATGCTATCACTAGTAATACTCCACAAACTAAACTAGGAGTTTCCAAAACTAATATTCCTTTACCTTCCCATATACCTCTTTCAGTTCAACAAATGAAACAATTTTTACCACCCTCAAAACCTTTCATCTATCCCAATGCTCCTCCTAGGTGGTATGGCCCCAATCTATTTTTTTGGTTCCATGATAACAATGGGCATTCTCACAAATATTTTAGAGGGCTCACTAAATTTTTTGTCTCCTATATGCGTGGTGATTCATTCAATCATGAAGCTATGATCAATCTTTGTCATCAAGAGTACAATGTTTCTTCTCAAAACTTTTAAGCTTCCAAATCTTCTACATCAAATAACCAAAAATATTTTTTAAATAATCAACCAAATTCCAAGGATTTTTGTGCCATTAACACTGATTATAACCAATATTTTAACAATTGTCAATATGTCAATACTTTTAAGGTCAATTATTATCACAAACTAGCTCATAAAGATCTCGTTACCAAGCCTAACAAGCCATATTTAGAGGAACAACTTCTTAAAGATACTACCAGTACTAATGTTGCTTTGGAAACTCAAGAGGAACCATATCCTCCTTCTGATCCTCCAACCACATCTATTCCTCCAAAATCTAATTCACCTCTTAAACCTCATGCTGGTTCTTCTAAGTCACATTGGAACTTTCTTGAACAACTCAACGCTATGCCTTGTAAGATTCTTCTTGTGGAGTTGGTTCACACTTCACCTTATCATCATAAGTTCCTTATGCAATATCTCTAAGAATTTGATGATTTATCCTCCTTAGATGAAGAACCACCTTATATTGAATCTCAACCTACTAATGTAAATACCAATGAAACTATGTGTCCTTCTTCCAAGGCTACTATTGAATTCCTTGAAGAGGACATGATCAATGATGAAATTATATTTTGTGTAGATGATCCACCACTTTTCATCAAAGTAGCCATTAATACCACTCTTATCCAAAAATTTATAGTTGATGAAGGTTCTAGTATTAATGTGACATCTTTATGGCTCATCCAACAACTCGGTTATAACAAGGATCATCTCAAGAAAAACCATCTTACTTGTCATGGTTTTGATAAGACTAATCAAAATCCACTTGGTTGTATTTGGATTCCATTAACCATTGGACCTAATACTATTCAAACCAAGCTTATGGTCCTTGACTTACCCCTATCTTACAACATACTCCTTAGTCATCCATGGACTCATTAAATGAGGGCCATAATTTCTTCTAGTAGTCAATGTATTAAATTATTACATGATGGAAAATGGTATAAACATGAAGTTGATCTCAACCCATGGAGCATTCAACTTCTCAATCCTAAATAATAATATCATATTCCTACCACCTAAGATCAATAGTGCTTCTTTACCTAAGTTCATCGACATAAATCCTGATTTATAAGTTACTCTTGCATATTTCGATGATGATGAGCCCAATGATTTGTAACATACTTACAATACCACCAAATTACCTCCTTAAATTTTTCAATGGCTTCCTTCTTCTCTATTAATTAGGGATCATACTATTACTCTTATTGATGAGATTACCGATTTTCCCCCTCCATGTAAAGCTTAAGAGCCTTCTTTACCTGAAGATGCCTTCACTTGTAATGATTTTGGAGTGGCCAAATTATTTCAAGATCCTCTCATCATGTCTCCTCGTATATTCAGTACTATTGAGATTTCACCCTTTGAAAATGCCCCTGATTATCAACCATGTAAAATTTTTCCAACATATGATGATAACTATATAAAGGACCAAACTCAATCTTAAGACTTGGATTTCCAGAATTATAAAAAAAGCTTAGCCCAAATTCATGTTTTTAATCAGGATATTGATACCATTTCTGTGGATCATACCTTAGATCTTGAGGGTCATGTGCCTCCTACCAATTCTCCTATTATTGATACTCCTTGGGTGGTAGAGCTTATTATACCTTCTAAACCTTTAAAAATTCCTACATCTCCTTTACCACCTATCAATCCAATCATTACATCTCATCCTTCTCCTATCATTGAACCCACTAATATTCTAACCCCTTCTAATCCATTTACTTCTTTTACTCCTAAAATTACATTAGATACCAATGCAACTAATATTCATCAAACACATTTTGAGTATGATCACCATGGCAATAAAATTCTAGATCTTGAAGTAGATGTTGAATATCATGGTCCTCTTTCACATTGTTGAGTGACAAAGCTATCCTCAAGTTACTTTATACTCAAGAAACTTAACTTCCTCAATAGTATCATAAAATTGGAAAGTTAATAACTAAAAATCCTTGCTTCAACAACTTCATTTCTAGAATTAAACCTAAAACAAATCTAATTTTTGCCTTACCCAATACACCATACCATTTTCAAGATGGTAATGCCATGATTATTGAAGAAACTACTCACATTGAATATGGTACTCCATCTTGTCCTCGACCAATTACTGTCTCTCATGAACTCTCACCTACTGAACATGATAATTTTAGCTTATTCTTTGACAAGTATCATGAGGCCTTCACTTGGTCCTACAAAGACATGCTTGGCATTTAACCTAGTATTATGGTGCATAACATCATTATTTATCCTGATGCCAAGCCTGTGCATCAAAAACAAAAAAAACTTCCACTTGAATTTTCCCCTTTATGTCATAAGGAAATCATCAAATTAATTGATGATAATTTTATCAAACCAGTGGATTATTCTGAATGGGTTTCCAACATTGTTCCCATTTAGAATAAGGTCACTATGTCATTCACATTTGTATTGATTTCCACAATCTTAATCTTGTTTGCCCTAGGGAAAAAATCCATTTTCCTTCAATAGATTCCATTGTTGATTCCATGACTATTTATAAAATGGTATCCCTTATGAATGGCTTCTTGAGTTACAATCAGATTCACATTACCCCCGAGGACTAACATAAGATGACTTTTACCATGGAATGGGGCATCTATTTCTATGTCAAAATTCCCTTTAACATCAAAAATGCCAGAGCCACTTACCAATGAGAAATGACTCACATCTTTCATGATCTCATTCACAAAATTATTGAAACCTATGTGGATGATCTCATTGCTAAATCCAAAAATCATAAGAATCATCTTTCTGATCTTGCTATAATATTTAATCATCTCCTTATATATAAAATTAGACTTAATCTTTACAAATATGTCTTTGGAGTCACACCTATAAAATTTTTAAGATTCTTAGTCTCTCTCTATGGTATCGATGTTGACCCTACCAAAATTAGTGCTATCATCAACATGCCCATTCCTCATTCTATTACCAACATTCTTACTTATTTAGGCAAACTTGGGGTAATTAGATGATTTGTCCCCAAAATGGCATATTAAATTCACTTTATCAATTCACTTATAAAGAAAGGTACTAATTTAGAATGGATAGATCCATGTCAAAAAGCTTTTAATAATATGAAAGAGTCTTTGCTTCATCCACCTACACTTCATCCTAGTTCTAATGATAAACATTTGATTTTATATTCTTCTTCCATACCTATTTTAGTTGGGGCAATGATTTTCCAATAAGACAATATGGGAAGAGAGTATGATATCTACTACATTATCCGAGGCCTCATCAATTATGAAACATGTTATACCAAAATTGAGCATGATTGCCTCACCATCTATTTCATAGATGAAAAGCTTTGGCACTACATGCTTTACCAAACTACTTATGTCATTATTCATTCTAACCCCCTTCATCATTTCTTATCCAAAGAATTTCTTCCTAGAGATAGAATTGGTAAATGGATGGTACTCCTTATGGAATTTGATCTCTACATCATCACTCAAAAAGCTATCAAAGGGAAAATCATAACTGATCAACTTGTTATCGCTCCCATACCAGCCACTTATTTTCTTAAAGATAATATTACAGATGATAATATTATTTACATCAAAGGTATTAATCAAGTTATTTCCCTCAAAGATTATTTTCATAGCTTTACTGCCAATCTTGAAGCCAATAATCTTGATAAATACACTACTCCCTCTGGTACTACTAAACCAAAAGTAGTTATTGAGGAGCTTCTTGAAATTAATGTTGACTTGCATGAGGATACTTGGACCCTTCACTTTGATGGTTCTAAATGCCTTTAAGGAGATAGGGTAGGTTGCATTCTCACAAGTCCTCTTGAAAAGATCATTCTTTTAGCTTTTCACTTCATCTTTGATATCACCAACAATATGGACGAATATGAAGCTCTTATTTTAGGCATGAGAGTTGCCCTTGATTTAGACATTTAGTACCTTCATGTTTTAGGTGATTTTTAGCTTATATACCACCAATTAAGTGGTGATTATCAATGTAAAAGTGAGAACCTCATCCCATATCATCAAATTGTAACCACTCTTGATAAGGATTTCATCTCTTTCATTATTGATCTTATTCTTAGATATGAAAATTCCATTGCTGATTCACTTGCCTCTTTAGCATCTCTCTTTCATCCACACCAAGTATTTTTGATCCTAATTTTATTATTCAAATATGAAAATCTCCGTCTTCTACTCAACCATTGGATTCGCTTATATGTCATATTGAGGCCATTACCATTCGACAAATCTCATGGTACCAAGACATTATTAGACATAACTTCCTTTATTTTCATAATGCTAAAGGTACCTTGCTTCATTGTGTTATACAAGATGAGGTCCCTCCTCTTCTTTAATAAGCACATGGGGGCATTTACGATGGCCACTATAGAATACATGTTACAACCTATAAATGCCTATGTATGGGTTAATTTTGGCCTAATCTTGAAAAGGATAAAATTAAATATGCTAAAAAGTGTAATCTTTTCTAGCTTCACGATGATCTAATCCATTTACCTCCAGTTTAACTTCAAATATCAAATCTCCTTGGCCATTTTACATATGGGGATTTAATCTCATTGGAAAATTACCTTGCTTCTACGATGGGCATGTTTTTATCATCACCGCTATCGAATATTTTACCAAATGGGTAGAATACATGCCCATTGTTAACATCACCAGTCCTACAATTTATAAATTTATTCTTAATCAAATCATTTTCCACTTTGGTGCTCCCCATACCATCATTTTAGATAATGGTGATAATTTTAGAAACAAACATGTTAAATAACTTTGCAATAAATTCAAGGTCAATCACAACTTTTCCACACCTTATCATCCACAATGTAATGGCTAAGCTGAGGCCACTAATAAAATTCTCAAAAAAATTATCCAAAAGATAATTCATGAAACCGACATGGATTGGCATCTTCATCTTTACCCTGTACTTTGGGCCTATCAGACTAGCATACTTACTACCACTATGGAAACTCTATTCTCGCTAGTCTATTGTTTTGAGTCAGTTCTTCCTCTAAAATTTGAGCTTCCCTCTCTTCATATATATCTTCATGGTATTATTCCTGATGAAGAATTACGTGAATATCATATTCATGCCTTTGATCTACTTGATGAACATCATCTTTTTGCCTTACAACATAACCACCAATATAAGGCTCACATTGCCAAATAACATACCAAACGTGTTCAAGTTTTCACATTAAATGTTGGTGATCTTGTACGTAGATTAGACTACACCCATGATAAAGAAGGAAAATATGCCCAAAAATGGTGGGGCCCATATTTAGTCTACATTCTTGGTCCAAGAAACTACCATCTTCAAACGAATGAAGGCCATGTTTTCAAAGAGCCCACCAACATAAAATTTCTCAAAAAGTACTTCACCTAAACATTTCCTTATTTTCATGCTTTCTATCTATATCTATCTAACACTTTTTGCAGGTTACTTACATGGGTCTCTCCCTCTATATCAAGTTATCTGTTTTTACAAACCTTTAGTCCCCTTTTTTGGTATTTTAGTTTCTTAATGCACCATAGTATTCTTTATCTTCTTGCATTTTCTATTTTGACACCCCTTGGGTTTTTATTTTATGAGTTGATGTGTAAGACTACAAATAGGACCGAACATTCCTCATAAAATTACCACCTTTTACTTATTTTCCCCCCTAATATTTTCCAATTTTCTTTTTGACACCCCTTAGGTTTTTATTTTGTGAGTTACTTCGTAAGCTCATGGATATGACCTGGTATTCCACACAAAACTACCAGATTTTTGCTTATCTCACTTAAAATTTCACTTGATTTTTGGCACCCTCATGGGTTTTTCTTTTATGAAGTTGCAGTGTAAGACTGTGGATAGGACTTGACCCTCCTCATAAAATTACCATATTTTTCATATTTTTACATCCTTGTTCTCAAACTTTAGCTTTTGCTTATTTTGTTAGATGTAATTTTCATAACAATCTATGTTATCATGTTTTCCTCCATTTCCCTCATTCTTATGATAAAGAATCACACTTTACTGTAATTGTATCCCTTTTCACTCTTTATCAAATTTTTTTATAATTTGAAGTAATTAAAATTGTTCCATGTGTCATTCCTCTTGATTTACCCTTCCTTTCAGTCCACATTAGATAAAATAAGGTCTAAGCCAAGATAACACTTTTATTTCACCTAAATTTATGAGACTCTTAGACACCATGCTCTCTGAAGTTATCTTTCTTAGCAACCTTATCCCAATTATTCAAATGAAAGTCATCTTTAGCATTCATGTTTGGTTTTTCATATCTGTATGGAGGAGGAATAGAAAAATCCATCAAGAAATTTTAAATCCAAATCATTTGAATCAAAAGGTAATGATATCTAAAAGGCAACACACAAATCTCAAAATTTAACATCACACCAAAATATGTGATTAAAAGTACATCTCTTATCTCTAATAAAATCTCAAAATCCATAGTTAGCCTCGCATAGAGCCGAGGTCCTTTAGAGTGTGGTAGGCTAGAAGATTGGAATAGGAGAATTCAACGAACTCTATAGTGATACCTACTTTCTCACGTAAGTACCCAATCTTCACAATAGATCGACATCCCAATGTTATGAGAAGGTAGGTCCATTTTACTTTTCATGCAT
The DNA here is from genome assembly GCA_037957365.1 of Torreya grandis. Lineage (NCBI taxonomy): Eukaryota > Viridiplantae > Streptophyta > Pinopsida > Cupressales > Taxaceae > Torreya > Torreya grandis. Next base: position 1,893,674 of record JARHVA010000229.1, on the reverse strand, counting down.
ATAACCTTCATGGGATGATCTATATACTTCATTTGTTGACCTAAGACTTGTGTGGTTAAGATAATTTTTTTAGAGTCCTTAAGGTCAAAATTCCTCTTGTTTTGATAAACCTAATTTGAGTGTCTTGACTTTGATAAAGAGTTCTTCTACCTTAGTTTTTCCTTCATTCTCCCCTCCACCCATTTAATTTCCCCCCTTGATAGACAAATTGTGATTCCATATCTATTTTCCATTCTTCTTTAATTAGTTCTTCTTCACTTCTTAAAAACATGCTAGCACTACTTTGTTTCAATTTTATCTATCCTTAGAGCGAAACAACATGTTTGAGTAACTATGAATTACTTATTCTTTTTTCACCATGATTTTAAATTTCTAGACTTGTCTTACTTTCTTGTTACCATTTATCATTTGTTTGACTATCCTGCTATTACATACACCTGAGTTTGTACCCTTTTTCCATTGTTGAGTGAGGTTGGCTTGTTACTTCTCACTCAGAAATGTTATTTTTCCCCTTTTATGCACCTTTTTCCATTGTTGAGTGAGATAAGCATTGTTATTTCTCACTCATCAATATTGTTTTACCATTTTGTTTTTTATTTTACATTTGATATTTTATTACCATCTTCTTTTTGACATGTATCCTTGGTTTGATTTGGTGAGTTTGCCTTTCTTACTTAAGGATATCTTATTTGAGTTTTTCGATCTTTAATAGCCTTAAATTTTTAGTTACCCAATTTAATATTTTTATTTGACTTGATCATTTGGTATTACATAGTACTTATCACCCCATCTCGAAAAATTTCCTAGGTATGTCCCATCCTCATATCACCAACTATCTTGTCTTTCCTACATTTGTTTATTTTTGCTCTTTAGTTTTATATTCTTGGGTTTATCAAAAGTAATCTCTGCACCCTACACAATCAAAATTAACAACAAAATAGACAAACATTAAATAATAAACGTAATTCAAGGTATGGATTACATTTAATTTTTGATTATTTACTTTTTAGTCATTTACTTTCAGTTATTTTTGCTTTAAACTATTGCACTTTTTTAACATCGATGTTATGTGTTACTATGTTCTTTCTCAAAGGACCATCCCCTATTGCACCTTAGTGACACGTGATGAGATTAGAGTGGGGAATATGTATACACATAATATTTTTAACTTTTATCAAATACTGAGGCTTTGCATCTTAAAAGAACCCATTGAGACTCAATCTCTCTGAGTGCATGCCTTAAGGGGTGTACCGTGAAAGGGGTGGACAAACCTTTGGTGCTTCGAATTGTTAGGTGAATATTTTGTCAATCAGCTAACTGATGATAAAAATAGGTCTCTTTAACCACAACATATGGAAATTGGTCGGCCAGATGTACAGGTTTACTACATCAAAAGGGGACAAATCTCTCCTCTCATCAAGGGGAGGTTCCCTGTAAATATGAAGGAGTTATATAATATATATGTAAGCAAAAAATAATACTCAGGGGTAGGATAAACCATTCATCTCTCTTTTTTTAGATATGATGTTCACAAATCAAAGGAAAAATCTTGATGAAATGATAGAAGATACTCCTCTTCTTTCAGAAGTGTTGTTCAACAAACAAAAGGAATATTTCAAGTGATGACAATTAACTATAATAGGGCGCAGTAACACAACAAGATGAGATGACGCACAAAGTCTCCACCTCAGCTACCAAAGATTGAAATACGAAGGACAATGAGGGCACAAAGTCATCCCAAGGTCCTTTACACAGAAATAGAATACGAAGGATAATGAGTGCACAAAGTCATCCCACGATCCTTTACATAGGAATAGAAAGAAAACACACTAAAGGCAATTTTGGGGGAATAAAGTCACTCCACAGCTAGCTTCAAGACACCTTCCTGATTACTTTCACTAATTCTACTTATTCAATTAAATAGACAAAAAACATATTAAGGAAACAGACATAAGAATAATTTCCCCAACAACCAAGCTATTCCAGCACAAAGTCTGAAAAGTCACTTGTTTTCTTATTAAAATAATGAAATATGATCAACAATCTGAGCTCAAAGTCTTAGTAATGCCTTTCAATTTGGGTAGAGTTTTGTTTCTTTTAACAGAGAGAGAGATCCCCAAAACAATAAGAGAGAGTCCAATATATAGTGCTCCAAGAAAGACTTGGGTGCTTTGTTTCATAAAATGTGTTACGATGCATTCAATGCCTTTAATGCATTTTAAATTTTGTCCATAGGCTTTGCTAGAATTGAGCGTCGGTCTTTAATATGGGCCGCCTAATGTGTTTCTAGATGTGCATGCAACTGTTTACTTTACTCAATGCAGAAAAATGGGTCACTCCATTGAATGTTCATGCTCTTCTAATGTCTATTTGGTGGGTTATTTTACCTTCTAGAAACATATCTTATGCACCAAAATTTCTGATCTTTCTCCATCGTTCCCCCTTTCCTTGTTGTATTTCATCCTTATTTGTGTGATTTGAGCTCTCGGGCTATCTCTTTCAGTCTTGCTGGCTCCTTACACTCTTCCATCAACAATTTTTCCCTTTGGTGTTTAAGCCTTTTGCATTCAGGTCCATGTTCCAGCTTTCAAAGATCAATAGCTATTTCATTTCTGTGAATTTGACATCTACTGGCCGTCATCACTTGAAAGCCAATGGCTAGTTTGCTACCCTAAATTTGATGTCTTCAGGCCCGTCATCATTAGGAAACCAATAGCTAGTTTGTTACCCTAAATTTGATGGCTACAGGGACATCACCAGGAATTTAGATCTCAACAGATAGTTCTTAGTGCTCAAATTTGACATCTGTGAGCCCATCAATCTCTTCGACAATTCCTTTAGCATTCTTGTTTTGTCCTTCTCGAAGGGGACCTGCCCTTTGAGGTCTTGAGAAACAGTTCACTTTGGTCGATGAGATCCCCCCAAGGGTTCCTACCATTCAGGTGGTCTTCAAATGGCCTTCAGGCTTCTTTCTTCAGTGGGATTTATCCTTTAGGCTTTTCCTTCAGACAAAAGTCTGAAGGAATTGTTCCTTTCCTTCGTTCGTTCTTTATTCCCGCCAGGTTTTTGTTTTTCTTCAGCAGACTTGTGCTTTCCAACGAGCTTATTTCCTTTGAAAAAAAGTCTGAAGGAATTCCTTCAAACTTTTTGTCTGAAGGAATTGTTCCTTTACAACTTTGCCATGAGAACTTTTTCGAAGGAATTCCCTTGCTCACTCGGCCTTTGAATCGGTCCACTTACTCCCCTCCTGCCCTCTGCAAGGGTTGTTTGAGCTCTAAAGTCACCTTTAAAATTTTTGCAATGGTCCACTTTGGTTTCTAAGTCCCTCTACAAGGGCACTTGTCCTTTAGGCTCTTGGAAGAACCCTTTGAACTTCCCAATTGAAAAAATGACTAAGTGTTGAACCTATTTCTTTCCTACAGAGTCCATAGAAACCAACCTACAGAGTCTATAGAAATGAGTTCATAAATCTGGGGGAGTCTGTAGAAGTGAGAAATAGGCTTGCAGAGTCTATAGTTTTGAGGTATTGAGAGTCTATAGAAACCAAGTCTATAGTTTTCTCTAACTTTGAAAGAGTTTGTAGAAATCTAGCTAGCGGAGTCTGTAGAAACCATCTGTGAAGTCCATAGTTCCACCCTACAAAGTTCATATATTTGAGCTCATAGAACTAGGGGAGTCCATAGATTTGAGTTCATAGAATTGGTAGAGTCTATGGATTTGAGTTCATAGAACTGGGCCTACAGAGTCCATAGAAATGGGCCTGTAGAGTACGTAGAAACCAAGTTTGTATTTTTCTGAAAAGCTTGAAAAATGGAGAATTTGAATTCACAAAAAAAAAATTGGGAAGGGAAGAGATAATTTTGGCCTATGGGGCCAAAATAGTTCAAATATTTTCCAAAAAATGACTGATATTTTTGGGGGACAACATCTGGCTCCAGTTGGGGAACTTCCTTTAGTTGAAAACTTGGAACAGCTGAAAGGAGTAGAAACTAGAATCTCTAGTGCCTTGAAGTGTGCCATTGGGCTATGGAGTCATGTTACCCAAAAAGAAAGGTGACAAAAACAAAAATGAAAGCACAAAAATAGGACTAAAGACTATACAAATATACATATGTACAAGTTGATCTTATCTGATACTTCACAGATTGAAGTGTTTCAGATGTTGCCCACTGTGAGGCAATGGAAAGGGCATATCATCTTGATATTTCAGAAAGAAACTATTTTCACCATTGATTTGATGAATAGTAAATGGGCCCCTCCAAAGGGATTCAAACTTCCCATGCATCCCCTTTGGTTCTCTTCTCTTGTCCCACAGTAGGACTTGATCTCCAACCTGAAAATCATGGTTTTTTGCCTTTTGGTCGAAGAGCTTCTTTACTAGAATTTGATGGGTAGCAATTCAGTCCACCACCATATTTCTCTACTCATCCAACTTAGTCAAGCACATGATCCTTTTATCAAGGGGGATTTCATATGTTTTATCTTCAATTGCCTTAGCCAATTTTAATGCTGGTAATTCCAAGGTGATTGGTATCTCAGCATTGATACCATAAAGAAGATGGAAAGGAGACATACCAATTGCCCTCTTTGGTGTGATTCTATCTTCCCATAGAGCATCGACTAATGCTTTAAGCCATGTCCTTTGGTTGTCATCCACCAGCTTCTTGATGATAGTCACCAGGTTCTTATTACTTGATTCAGCTTGTCCATTCCCTTGTAGAAAGTAATCAGAAGAGTGGGAGAGAGTAATCCCATAGTAAAAATATAATTATGTAATCTCTTGGGAAGTGAAACAAGTTGCATTGTTAGTAAAAATCTTGATTGGGACCCCAAACCTAGAAATAATATTCTCCTTGAGGAAATTACACACTGCTTTTGAAGTAGCATGCTTGGTTGGAATTGCTTCCACCCACTTGGTGAAGTAGTCAGTCGTTGTAAGGACATAATCATGTCCAACACTTGAAGATGGGTTTACAGATCTAATAAAATCAATTCCCCATTGCTGGAATGGTTTCTCTATGACCATTGGCTTGAGAGGCAGAGCAACTAACTTGGGTCTCCCAATAAATTGCTGACACAATTCACATTTTCTCACCCACTTATATGCATCTTAGAAAAGAGTTGGCCAGTAATACCTAGCTCACAAAATTTTATGGGCAATCACAGGAGTAGAAAAATGTCCTCCATAGGCTAGATTGTGGAAGGCTTTCAAAAGTTGGCTTTGTTATTCCTTGTCCACACAGTGAAGGAATACTCCATCAAGGCTCCTCTTGTACAGACCATTGTCCCAAAGGATAAAATTGGTAGCTTTCAACTTGATAGTCCTCCTTTCTTTGTAAGACAAGTGAGCAAGACACTCACCATAAGTAAGGAAATGAGTAATACCTCAATACCACTCATTTGTGGTAGAGACAAAGAGGACTGTTGGTGTGTCTTCCACCTCTGCTTCTTCATGCTTTATTTCCTCTGGTTTGTTATCAACAGTTAATTGGCATATGCCTTTTCCCCGTACCAACTTATTGGCTTGATGACTAGATCAAACTCCTAGATTTTTGTAATCCAATTGCCTATTTTCATCCCAAACTCCTATTGAGTTAGTATGGATTTGACCTTGGTATCAGGAACCAAGGCAGTAGTGTGAGAATTCAAGATGTAGAAGCGAAAATACTTGACTGCCTTCACTACTGCATAAGCATGCTTCTCCATGTTTGAGTACTTTAGCTCATGAGCTTTGAGAGGGCAGCTCATGAAAGAAATGGGATATTCCATACCTTCTTTATTGTATTGAACCAAAATTGCTGAAAGCATGTGTTCAGAAGCATAACTGTATATGGTGAATTCTTTGTTATAGTCTAGACAAACTAGAATTGGGGCGTGGGCAATGGCAGTCTTGATATCCTCAAATGTTGACTTGCTTTCTTTAGTCTAGTTGAAGGTGGCCTTTCCCTTCATCATGTTCATTATGTGTCGAGACTTCTCAGCAAACTCAAGGATGAACCTTCGTAAGAAATTCACCTTTTCAAAGAAAGAGTGAACAATAGTCTTACTTGTAGGTAGGGTAATCTCTTGGATAGATTTGACTCTGTCTGAGTCAATCTTTATGCCTCCTTTGGACATAATGTGTCTGAGAAGTTTCCCCTCTGTTACTCTACAAATTGACTTCTTGGGGTTCAAGGAAATTCCATTCTGGTGGTAGCGCTCCATCACTTGTTACAAGTGGTGTATATGATCTAGGTGATGCTTAGAAAAGATGATTAAGTCATCAAGATAAAATACAATGAACTTACCCATCTCATCCTTGAAATCAAGGTCCATTGCTCTCTCAAAAGTGGTGCTATCATTTATCAAGCCAAAAGGCATCCTTCTATATGCAAACGTGCCCCAAAGTGTGGTGAAGGTAGTCTTGTGTTGGTCTGCTTCACTAACTTCAACTTGATTGTATCCTAAGAAGCCATCTAGCATTGATAACATCTCCGAACTAGTCATTGTCTAAAGTACTTGATCCATGATTGGCAAAGGATAGTTATCCTTTAAATATGACTGATTCAGATTCTTGAAATCCACACAGATGCAAATTTTGCCATTCTTCTTCCTCATAGGCACTATGTTTGTAATCCATGTGGAATGATGGATTGGGAGAATTATCCTAGCATTCAACATTTTTTGTATCTCAGATAGAATAGTACTTGATATCTTTAGATTATACTACCAATATTTTTTCTTGTATGGCACCGAATTATCCTTGAGGGGAATTTCATGGTGAATTTCCTTAGGTCTGAGAGACTTCAGGTCATCATAGAAGTATTCTAAGACATCTATGTATTGGCTGAGCAAAGTAGTAAACTTGAACCTCTCCTTAGGAGTGCAACATTTACCAATGTTAACCATATTGGGAACTTCCTTGGTACCCAAATTTATCTGATCAAACCCCTAGGAGGAGTTTGAATCCATTTTTTGTTGTTTGATGAACCTATCATGCTTGTCAAACAACTTCTCAAGAGAAACTAGTCCTTTAGGAATTTTATTCCCTTTTAGCTATAGGAACTCCTCACCTGTGTTCATATTTGATTCAAGAGCTGATTCACACTTCTGAGGTTCGCTGCCTTCAAAATGCAGCCGTTCAAAGCTATCTTTTTATTCCAGGAAAGCAATGATTTGGTTTTCATTGTTAAACACTTGCCAATGATTGACATTATCAGGCACATTCAGTCTAAAGATCAATTTGATAGTGTACCTATTTCCTTTGAAGTCTAGATGAGGAACTAAGAGAGTTGATGAAACAACTAGTGTATCAACTCGATCATTAAATTCCCTGGGTATGGCAGAGGTGTTGAAAGCATCAAAGCTTTCAAGTTGGTCCTAGAATAGATTGCAGTAGTGGTATAATCTCTCATTTTTGGTTTGATACAAGTTTCTTACTTGACAAACCACCAGTTCAACATCTCCTTTGGCATGAAGGAGTTTGATGCCTTTATCTTGAGTAGCCTTCAATCCAAGCAATAAAGATTCATACTCAGATGTGTTGTTGGTGTTGCTATATTGAAACTTGTATGAAGAATGAAAAATATCTCCTTGAAGAGATATCAACACAATCCTGGCCCCTGAGTTGGTAGAAGAATTGCTGCCATCAAATTCTAGGATCCAAACATCATCAGAAACTGATCTTTCCTTAGATTTATCTTTGCTTAAAAGGGAGAATTATTCTGATGTCTTATCTGAGTCGATTCTTGGATTGTCACCTACAGGGATTTCATCTACTGAAACATGAATATTTTCTATGGTTAAGAACTAATTACCCATGCCTGAAGATTCAAACAAAATTTGAGTTGCAGGGGTTGATGTCTGAGTGACAACATATTTTGATTCCTTTTCAAGAAGCAGCCTCTACATGATGCCTTTGATAGGGATCCTTGTTTCAGATATGTCCATGCTCAATTATCCACCAACATATTTCCAAAAAATTCATCCAAGCAGAATACCATAGGATGTTGGGACATTGGCCACTAGAACTGTCATCTTGATTCTTTTGTCTAGGAATGTTGCAAATGCAAATTAGACGTCTTTGATTTGTCCCAGTAGAGGTACTTTCTTATTTTCTATGGAGAATAATCTACCAAATGTTTTGGTTAGCATGAGTCTAAGAGATTCTACCACTTTGGCAGGCATGACGTTGTCAGATGCACTTGAGTCTATGATGCAATTGCTCAATTTGTGACCATTTATCAATAGGGAAACATAGAAAGACTCTATTTTTCTAGGGGAAATAAGAGGAGTAATGACAAGATTGTTTGGGATGGACATGTTCTTTAGGGAATCATGAGTTATCTTTTTAACATCTTGTCTTGTAGGGATGGCTTTATTCTTCACACACTCCACCAACCTGTCTAACTGTTCAAGATTGGCTTGTAGGAATTCAAATTCAAACATTTGAATTTTGGTCTTCTTGACATGGTCAATTATGTCAAATGACTGAAATGGATTAGGAATAGAAGAAGGGAGTTCATCTTTCTAATTTTTACGAGGGGTGGTATTGGTTTGTGAAGTTGAAGTAGAAGGTGCAGAGATGTTTGATGTACTTGCCTTTCCTACAATCACTGGGTCCTTTGGTTGGAAAGGTAGAGTGGTTCCCTACTTAGCAATAGAGATTGTTGGTTGAGGTGGCTCCTCTATTCTTTCTTTATCAACTTGTTGGGTTGACTGATTCTTGGATTAGTTGAACACAACATATGATCCCTTATCTACTTTACCTTCACTTTTGGGTTCATCATGATAATTTAGGAAACTAATGTTGGAGTCACCAACTAATTCTTCTTGGCCTTTTGCAAGGAGATCATCATCATTTTCTTGGTTTAATTTAGGTTGAAAAGAGAAATTAGATTCTATTTCAAGATATCCAACTGCTGAATTGGTTGGGGGCACTTCAATGGCAAGTTTCCCCTATGGGGGAGGAAGATGATTTGGATGTCCTTGATTCCTGGCAGCATTGCCTTGGTATGACTAATTGGGGAATGTCTTTCTTGGCATATCCCGATTAGGAGGAATAGACATATCTTGGGCCATTTTCCTTTTCAAGGCTAGCAATTCATTTTCTAGCTTTTACACCATTTGATCAGTGGTGCCTGTAGGTGAGTATTCAGAAGATGAAGAAGATTTACCTCTGTTTAGGTCTCTCCTTATCTTTCCTACCAAGATAAGGTCATCTTCTACCTCAATAGCCAAATCCTGAGCTACAGTAAGGTCTATTTGGCCAGCACATCTCAACAGAAAACTAACTTCAGGTAGCTATGATTTGATGAAGAAGCACTTGAGATTCTTAGGTGTAGGCTGAGCAATGATAGGTGTCCAATTTTTGAGCTCGTCAAACTTAGAAATGAAATCCTTCATAGGCTCATGAGGTTCTTTCTTCATCTGTGTGAGCTGGGCTAGCAAAACATGTGCATCTTTTGCAGGCTTGAACTTGGCTTCAAATTTAGCTTTAAGTGTATTTCAATCAGTCACTAATCTAGCCTGTAAATGGTAAAACCAGTTTGCAGCAGCACCTTGTAGTGTTTCTATGAAAAGCTTGACTGCCACACCCTCAAATTCCACTCCTATTACACCACAGGCTATGTTAAAGGCTGCAATGTGTTCGTCAGGATGAACCTTCCCATCCCCAAAGAATTTGAGGAAATTCTTTCTTGAGATACATGGAAGTTCATGCAGAGGTAGAGTCAAATTGAGTGGGCCAAAAGAGTTACCCTAAGGGCCTCAAATTGCCATAGTATGACTATGGAAAGGTGGAATAACAAATCTCAGAGGGATAAATATTGATAAAGCTTTATTGATAATAAAAATGGAGGCTTTGCCTGGTAATGGAGACTTGACTTTAGTAGGAGGAAAGCTCCTGGTTTGTTGGAGGTGAGAAGGTGAAAGAAATAGATCAGAATTACTTTGTTGTACCAACTCGAATATAGAGTCAAAAATACCTTTATCCCTTTGGATTTTGGTATAGCGTGGAATTACCATATTTTAGAACAAAAAATGGGAAAGAATTGGCACTGCTTCAGCTTAAAGTTTGAGGCTTCAAACTACGCATTTTATTCCAATTGGCATGGAGGTGGAGGGAGATGGTAAGGCTATAATGATAATGGGTAAGATATAGAATGGAGTCGCCAAAGTCTATAATGGATAAGGGTAGGGACTGATTCAATCTAAAACTTGAGGCTTTATATTGCATGTAAATCCCCAGTGGAGTCGCCAAAAACTATTGGGTGAATATTTTGTCAATCAGCTAACTGATGAGCAAAATAGGTCTCTTCAACCATAGCATAAGGAAATTGGTCAGCCAGATGTGCAGGTTTACTACATCAAAAGGGGACAAATCTCTCCTCTCATCAAGGGGAGGTTCCTTGTAAATATGAAGGAGCTATATACTATATATGTAAGCAAAAAATAATACTCAGGGGTAGGATAAACCATCCATCTCTCTTTTTTTAGAGATGATGTTCACAAATCAAAGGAGAAATCCTGATGAAATGAGAGAAGACACTCCTCTTCTTTCAGAAGTGTTGTTCAGCAGACAAAAAGAATCTTTTAGGTGATGACAAGTAACTGTAATAGGGTGCAGTAACGCACCAAGATGAGATGAGGCACAAAGTCTCTACCTCAGCTGCCAAAGAGTGAAATATAAAGGACAATGAGGGCACAAATTCATCCCAAGGTCCTTTACACAAAAATAGAATATGAAGGATAATGAGGGCACAAATTCATCCCAAGATCCTTTACAATGGAATAGAAAGCAAACACACTAAAGGCAATTATGGGGGCACAAAGTCTCTCCACAGTTGGATTTAGGACACCTTCCTAATTACTTTCACTAATTCTACTTATTCAATTAAATGGACAAAAAATATATTAAGGAGACAGACATAAGAACAATTTATCTAACAACCAAGCTATTCCAGCACAAAGTCTGAAAAGTCACTTGTTTTCTTATTCAAATAATGAAATATGATAAAAAATTTGAGCTCAAAGTCTCAGTAATGCCTTTCAATTTGGGCAAAGTTTTGTTTCTGTTAACAAAGAGAGAGATCCCCAAAATAATAAGAGAGAGTCCAATATATAGTGCTCCAAGAAAGACTTGAGTGCTTTATTTCAAAAAATGTGTTACGATGCATTCAATGCCTTTAATGCATTTTAAATTTTATCCATGGGCTCTACTAGAATCAAGCATCAGTCTTTAATATGGGCTACCTGATGTGTTTCCTAATGTGTGTGCAACTATTTGCTTTACTCAATATATAAAAATGGGCCATGCCATTGAATGTTCATGCTCTTCCAATGTCCACCTGGTGGGCTATTTTACCTTCTAGAAACATATCTTATGTGTGAATATTTCTGATCTTTCTCCATCATTCCCCCTTTCCTTGTTGTATTTCATCCTTATCTATGTGATCTGAGCTCTCAGGCTATCTCTTTCAGTCTTCCTGGATCCTTACACTCTTCCATCAGTAGTTTTTTCCCTTTGGTGTTTTGGCCTTTTGCATTCAGATCCATGTTCTAGCTTTCAAAGATCAGCGACTATTTCATTTTTGTGAATTTGACGTCTACGGGCTTGTTATCGATTGAAAGCTAATGACTAGTTTACTGCCCTAAATTTGACGTCTCAGGCCTATCATTGTTAGGAAACTAATGACTAGTTTGTTACCCTAAATTTGATGGCTGCGAGGACGTCACTAGGTGTTTGGATCTCAATGGCTAGTTTAAGTTCTCAAATTTGATGCTTGTGAGCCCATCAATCTCTTCTGCAATTCCTTTGATATTCTTGTTTTGTCCTTCCCACAGGGGACCTACCCTTCAGGGTCTTGAGAAATGGTTCACTTTGGTCGATGAGAGCCCCCCACAAGGGCTCCTATACTTCGGGCGGTCTTCGGATGGCCTTCAAGCTTCTTTCTTCCACGAGCTTTATCCTTTGGGCTTTTCCTTCAGACAAAAGTATGAAGGAATTGTTCCTTTCTTTCTTCATTCTTTTGTCCCGCTGGGTCTTTATTTTTCTTCGACAGACTTTTGCTTTCCATCAGGCTTATTTACTTTAGACAAAAGTCCGAAGGAATTCCTTCAGACTTTTTGTCTGAAGGAATTGTTCCTTTACAATTTTTTTGTAGGAACTTTTTTGAAGGACTTCTCTTGCTCACTCGGCCATTGAATTGGTCCACTTGCTCCTCGCCTACCCTTTGTAAGGGTTATTTTAGCTCCAAAGTCACCTTTTGGATTTTTTCAATGGTCTACTTTAGTTTCCAAGTGCCCTCCACAAGGGCACTTGTCCTTCGGGAGCTTGGAAGACCCCTTTGAACTTCTTGATTGAAAAATGACTGTGTTGAACTTGTTTCTTTCCTATAGAGTCCATAGAAACCAACCTGCAAAGTCCGTAGATCTGGGGGAGTCTGTAGAAGTGAGAAATTGGCCTACAAAGTCCATAGTTTTGAGGTATTGAGAGTCCATAGATTGGAGTCTGCCTTCAGAGTCCGTAGAAACAAAGTTCGTAGTTTTCTCTAACTTTGAAAGAGTCCATAGAAATCTAGCTGGCAGAGTCCACAGAAACCATCTATGAAGTCTATAGTTCCACCTTGTAGAGTTTGTAGATTTGAGTTCATAGAACTGGGGGAGTTCATAGATTTGAGTCCATAGAATTGGCAGAGTCTGTAGATTTGAGTCAGTAGAAATGGGCCTGCAAATTTTGTAAAAATAGGCCTATAAAGTCCATAGAAAGCAAGTCCGTAGTTTTCTAAAAAGCTTGAAAAATGGAGAATTTGAATGCACAGAACAATTTTTGGGAAGGGAAGAGATAATTTTGGCCTGTGGGGCCAAAATAGTTTAAAATAGTTCAAATGTTGTCCAAAAAATGACTGATATTTTTGGGGGACAACACGAATGATTATTTTACCTTATTGCCACATTATCACCAATCCAACTAGATCTTAAAACCATTCCCTAATCTATCACTAATCATTTTCACACTCCTCTAGTCTTTTTCCTCTTTCCATCCCTCTTTTCCTCACCTTGATCCCCTTTTGCTAGTTGACTGTACTAGGTTGATTAGGTTGAACCTGTACAATTTTTAACCTTTGATTACTATATAGGGTTGACTGGGTCAACCTTGTACTATTTTGGGTATTTTTCACTTTGATTTTCATTATCCCTTTATCTGGCTTAGCTCGAGACCTAATGAATTATCTATTGAAAACATACAGGGTCGATTGGGTTGACCCCATATAGCTAACATATTCAAAAGGATTTATGGTGATATTTGCCTATATATACAAGATCATTTCATCATTATTTCAATATGAAATCAATAGTTATTATTCACTCATACTTCTTTACAATCTTCTCTTCTACCATTTTACTTAAGGAGTCTTAGTTTAGGGTTTCTACATGGAGAATCTAGTCTTATGGATAAGTCTTAGATGCTTTGGACTTTCTTAGTTATCTTTACAAACCGCAATAACCTCTTGCAAATCCCCTTTGGCCAAGGGAAAGATTGAGTCTCAACTGTTTCACATTTAGGTAAGTATATTCTAACTTTGTTCTCCTCTCTTTAGTAGATATAAGTATTGGCTTGAATAATATCACTCTTCATATTCCATATATTAGGGTCTTACTCATACTTAGCTTAATTGAGATTCTCCTAGACATGTTTTGATTGTTCTACTAACCCATCATATTGTACCATAAGCTTTGGTGTGCACTAAATGAGATTTACTTTCTTGTTTATTATAATAGAGTAAACATTAAACCTAGGACTCTTTTAGGGGTTGTTGCACGATTGTGTTAGACTGTAGGCTTTAGAACCCTTCCTAGCATGGTGTATTATGATAAGTGATCCCCTAATCAGGTTTAGTGGATCCCCATATTGGTTATGCTCATGCTTAACAAATGTATTCCCAATCAGAATTATAGGTATACTCTATCTTCTCTAAGCCAAGATTGATTTATAGACATGATGCATTTTTGATTGCACACACAATGTCTCTTGTTAATGTTACTAAGAATGAGAATGAAAAAATCTTAGAAATATCAGTATCCATATCTATTTACATATGCATCCTACATTGGTTGACTATATTATATAAGAGGCATGTTTCAATGAAGAAGCCTTTTTCATTTTTTTTCTAATTGATTTTAGAGTAATCAAATTAGGTTTTATGGGTAAGTGTAGGGAATTAGGGGGATAAAAGAGGGTCTTAAGTGAACATGTTTTTCCTGAAAAACATTAAACCTCAATTTGTATCAATTATTTGAGATATCTACACTCATAATTTGAAGATGTTATAGGAAGATGAATTATAACACTTCAAGTTTACTTTCCAAACTACTAATGTTTTTTTGAAATGGTTAAGTATAACCAGGTCAAACATTAGAATATTGAAGAAGTGGTATTGATTTTGAGAAAAATCATACTACGTAGTTGTCCATGTGCCCCACCATTGTTTGAGCATCATTTTCTTTTTATTTAAACTCCTTGGTAGAAAGCTATGTAAGATCATCTAGTTTGTAAACTATATTTTTTTAAAATTAATTAATGAATATATATTTTTTAATAATTTCACAAGTTAGTATACCCAAAAATATGATAAAACATGTATATCCAATTGTATGCCCCCTAACTACCTTAAAAAACATCAAAAAATAGATTTTTTTTTTTTTTAATGTGTATACAATTAGGTCTAGTTTGCAACCATATGCTTTTTTCTAGTTTGGATCAACGAATCAAAAGATACATAAACAAAGATGAACATGAATAATTATGGCATATAGCACTACAAAAACATACTTAGTCAATAAATGTTTAAATAACAACCTTAAAGAAATCAAAATATGAAAAAATCATATTCATATATATATATATATATATATATATATATATATATATATATATATATATAAATATAAAGAGGAGACTTGGCTAATGTTGCAGTATTATTTTTAAGGAAAATTTTGATAAAATGGATAGTGTCTAGCATGGGTGAAGTTGCATTTTTTTATTGTTGGTAGAAAACACGCATTCAACTATGTGTGTTATATTTCTATGCTTGAGGCTCAAGAATCCAATCCATTTCTGAGCCTTAAGGCATGTGTTTGAAATAACAATCTAAAGAACTATGTACATGATAATATCACATACACAAAATTACTACATACGTGAAATTACCATAATGGAAATTGAGGATAATATGAGATAGGGTTTTGAGTTTAAAGTTCATTCATGGAGGCGATTGAAGACAATTTGCACTGATTAAACCTAGATTTGTGACCACAATGTGTTTTTAGGCATAGGGTTTATATTTTAGGATGCATTAGGTCTCATCACAAAGGCAATTTGGGCCAATTTGAGCTCTTTGAACCTATTTGTGACTAAAAAAATATGATTTTGGGCTCAATTGGCCCCCAAGTCACCATATGTTGAGCAAATTAGTCAATTGGGGCAATGAATAATGTGATTTGGGTCAAATTGAGCTTTGTGAACCTAATTCTTATTATAAAGGATGTTAATTAGGGATGAATAATTTGGTTTTCAATGTTTACAATTTAGGTTTTAGGGTTTAGGGTTTATGGTTTAAGGTATATATGTCATAGGGTTTAGGGTCCAATCATGAAGGCAATTGAAGGAAATTTGAATTGATTGAACCTACTTAAGACCATAATGTGTTTTTGGGCATGGGGTTTATGTTTAGGGTGAATATTTACTATTCAAAAAGGTAATTGGGGCCAATTTAAGCTCCTTGAACATATTTGTGACTAAATAATGTGATTTTTGGCTTAATTACCCTCTCGATCACCATAGATTGATTAAATTAATGAATTGGGGCAATTAGTGATGTTATTTAGGCCAAACTGAGCCATTTGAACCTAATTATTACTATAAAATATGTTAATTTCATGGCTAAATCATTTATTTTAGGGTTTATGATTTAGGGTTTAGGGATTAGAGTTTCAGGAGCATGCAAGATAGGTTTTAGGGTTTAGAGTCCAATCACAAAGGTAATTGAGGATAAATTGAATTAATTTAACTTATTTGTGACAAAAATGTGTTTTTGGGCATAGTATTTATGTTTTAGGGTGCATACTTGGTCTAGTTGAAAAGGCAATTGGGGCCAATTTTACCTCCTTGAACCTCTTTATGACTATAAAATGTACTTTTGGGATAAATTGGTCCCTAAGTCACCACAAATTGAGTTAATTAGTCAACTGGGGCAATGAATGATGTGAATTGGGCCAAATTGAGCCTTGTGAACCTAATTATTACTATATAAGATGTTAATTAGGGAAAAATAATTTATTTTAGAGTTTTAATCTAGTTTATGATTTAGGGTTTATAGGGCTTAGGGTTTATGGATTAGGGTTTAAGGTGTACATCTGGGTATAAGGTATGGGGTTTGGGGCTTAGGGTTTAAAGTGCTTGGAGTTTGGGGCTTATGATTTACAATTTAGGGTATAAGTTTCAATCATGAAGGTAATTGAGGATAATTTGAGGTTCTTGAACCTATTTATGAACATGTAATGTGTTTTTGGGTTTTGATTAACCCCATGTCATCATATATTGATCAAATTAATCAATTGGGGTAATTAATGGTGTGATTTGGGCTAAATTGAGCCCTTAAAACTAAATTATTAGTCTTAATGATGTTAATTGGGGCTCAAAAGATTGGTTTAGAGCTTGAAGAGTTTACCATTTACGGTTTAGGGTCCATAAATATTAGGATTTAGGTTAATATTTTAAGGTATATAGTTTATGGTATATGGTACATAGGGTTTAGGGTTTATGACATAGGGTTTAGGGCTTATGGTCTATAATTTAGGGTATAGGGTTTAAGGTTTATGGTTTACAACTTAGGGTTCAAGGTTTAGGGTTTACAATTTTGAGTATAAATGATGTTGGTTGGCTTGCTTAAATGATTGGTTTAGGGTTTTAAGAGCTTATGATTAATGGAACTTAAGGTTTTTAAGGCTTAAGAATTAGTGATTAGGGTTTAAGGTTTAGGGTATATAGATTAAGGTATAGGGTTTAGGGGTTAAGGTTTAGGGTTTAGGACCTATAGGGTATAGGGCTTAGGGCTTAGGGCTTAGGGCTTAGGGTATAGTTTTTAACATTTAAGGTGTATTTTTCATACACTAAATACCGCATATGCGGTTCTTATAGTAGTCATAAAAAAAGAAAACACCAATAGTCATTTTTTTACTTCAAGAGTATTGTGCCCTACTTTATTGCATATTATACACTATGGGTCCCCTACTCTATTAAGTTATGTTACAAATGATTAGAATGTTTTCAACACCATCAAAAGAATTTAAATCATTGTCTAATCACATGGTTGACTAAAGGGTACATAAGACTATTCTTAATTATTTTGGAATAATTGGATTGTTGTCCCCACTTGGTACTTCACATGAAGTAGGTTTGTTTTGGAATAATTATATTATTTTCCCCACCCTCAATAGTTGAAAACTTTGTGTAATCATGGGTGATAACTTTCATAGTAGAAGGAAGAAGGAGTCAAAATGAAAAATGCAAAATGTTGAATGAATCAGAAGTGGCAAGAGAAAAACAAAGGCAATGAATAAAAACTTTATGCAAGTAAGTCTATTGTCCCTAATGAATTTGATTATCACACATAATGATGAAACAAATAATGATACTATACCAAATTATGAAATTATAATTGTCAATGCTGATAGTATACCCAATTATTATGCAAGTCCACATTCAAATTTTACTATTTTTAGTTTTGATGATGATAGTATGCACGATGATGTGAATTGCATGGAAACATGCATTGGAGAAACTACTAATGATAAAACTAATATGGAAACACCAATTGGAGAAAGTCACAATTAAGAAAATAATATGGGAACATCATTGAATTAGAAACCTACTAGTGAAGAAAAAAATATGGAAACACCAAATTAATCAAATATACCATTAAGAACACATCCTAGGATTTATAGAAGAAAATCAATGTATTTAATTGAAATTGATGAATCTGTTTTGAAGCAAATGCCTAAAAATATGTTCAAGTGCCATATGAGAAGAAAAGTTGAAAGAATTTGGGAGTGGCACTTTGAAGGTTTAAAGGAAACTCAAAGATGTTAATTATTTGTTACATTGATGAAATTACTTAAGATGAGACCTACAATGAACACCCTAAGACTAAGAACATCTAATATTGATGGTGTAAACAAGGTAATTATTGAAAATTTTCATTATGCATGCCATCAAGTAGGTGTGAATAAATACGCCAAAGATGGTAATGTTGCTTGATGGGTTATTACAAATTCTTTGGTAAGTGATAAAACAAAGAATAAACAATTGATTAGAAAAATAACTTGAGCATTGGACATAAATAAAAAAACACTAATGAAAGTAATTGAGAGACGTAAAAGACTTGATGTTGATGGTAACGATGACTTGTGGGCAATCTCTAGTAGACTCCCATGAAAAGATAAGGCTATAGTCAATTCCCTAAAATATTTAATTTTAGAATTTTGGAAAGTTAACACAAGGGTATTGCCTAATATTAGAGATGTAGTGAAAATAAGAGTTGGTTCTCATAATTGTGAACCACATCCTAATTTTTTTTGGATATGACTCAAACAAAATTTTACTCTAAATTTTTTGAAAAATATCCATAGATTTATATTAGTCAAAGGTATTTTGAAATGGCCAAAACAATCTATGTGAAAATCAATCACACATGCACTACTTGTTATTATCGGCAACATGTTTAATTTTCTATGCATTATGACTCAACTTGCATGTTGACAACATTTGTAGTCAATGTTTATTGAGTATGGAATGGGTGATTCATCTCCTAATAAAGCATTATTAGAGGCCAAGAATGTGGTCTTAGATGATAATTTCCACCCTCATTGTGGTGACAATATTAATTTTTAGACATGAGGCCCTAGAGGTAGAGATCTCCAATTTGGCTTGCATATTGACAATATTTGTTGTCAATATTTCTTGAGGCCAAAATGTTGCTTGAGTCAGTGTTTGTCAAACTATTAAACCATAATTCCTTTTCTAACACACTTATATTATCATCTAACTTGTCTTCATCCTATAACATGCTCACACCATCATTCATGGGATCCTCAACTAAAGTTATTTTTTCAATTGATGGACATTGAGAATATTTTGCATATCCATAGTCATGTGCTATAGTATTTAGTGGGTTATCATATAATGGGTGTTGTGTTGGTTGTGATTTTATAGCCATCTAATACCTTATTAAATTTGGTACATCCAAACACATAATATTTAATAATATAACTCACCATCACATCAATTCACAGGAGCTACATAAATATATGGTCTATACAAAGGGCATGAAATTGTGTAGAGTGGTGGGAATAGGTGTTATCAAGTGTTTAAGGTGATTTAGAGGTTGGGGTAGGTCTATGAGAGAAGATATGGCCAAAACTTAGTCTTGAAGAAGTGTAAAAACCTAGTGGGAGAGGTCTATAAGAGAGTGTAGCTATTGAGTGAGATCAAGAAGGGTCTTGAGATATTGAGAAGAGTTGTAAGAGGTTGTGAATGAGGTCTTTTAGGTGTTACAAGGGTCACTGAAACAACAAGAAAATGTATATTAGTCATGGATAACAAGAATCCTAATTAGGCCTTGTCGGGCTAAGATCCTAGAAAGATGAAAGGTGATAAACTTGAAGGGACAAAGGTGTAAGTTTGAGAGCATAGTTGAGTCAAATTGGAATGAGGTCTATATAAGGAGATACAAGAGCAAGGGATAGATTGTAGGCCTATTACTTGAAGCTAAATGGGGGAAATAAATGGATAAGGTGGAAGGGTGGAGGTCTAATCTTGTAAGATTAGATTTTTGAGATTAAAATGAGTATGATAAGCATGAGAGTGGGGTCAAGAATGAGCAAGAATGATATAAGAGCATCAAATAATGTAACTACCCTCAAAACTTGGAGTGGCTAAAAATAGTAAGTGGTTTCATGTTTAACATTATTTAAGTTTGGAAATGTGTGTGAGAAAGTTGTAAAATGGTGATTCAAGGAGAAAAGGAGTCTCAAAGAGACTACAGAGAGTGAATGAAAGGGTAAGAAAAGATCAAACATGGAGAAAACTCTGCCCTTTTGCAAAAAAATTATACATGCTTATAGATGAGAATGATATGTATGAATAAAAGGAATGCCTTAGGAGAGTATTGATATGTAGTAAATCTTTTTTTTTTTGTCTCTTTTTATTGTAGATTAATAGAGTATGAAATATTTTAAACAAAGGTTTGTGAAAGAGTTTGAAAGATATTCAAAATCAGAAAAAATTATTGAACAATATATTAACAAATTATACGTAAATTTTCCATTCATTTAACAACATTCAATAGACTAAAATGGTTAAAATTTGAAATGTTGAACAATATATGCATATATATTATATCCATAAAAGCCATAAAGGTGTACAAAATGTGAACACAATACAATATTCAAAGTCAATACCATATAAGCATATATACAACATGATAAACAACTATACATCAAGCCATATACGCATATAATAAAATGTCATAAGAAATGATATCCTAATCATAAAAATTCATTTCTATCTTTTCCTCACTTGTTGAAGCCTCTCCCCTAGATTCCTTATTCACAATTGAAGGTCTCTGAACCGATTGACTATAAGTCCTCTTTGGTTGCAAACTCGCCTATAGCTCTAACTGTTCATATGCAAATATTATTAAAAATTGTATATGTAAAAAAAATACTTGCAAAATTAACATTTTAATTTTTTCAAATCACACAAAAATTAATCATAAGTTCTCTTACCACAAGCTAATAGTCATGGTCAATTTGAGACTGGCACTCAAGAGGGTTGATGATAGGTTCATGTTGGTAAATAAGAGTGTGAAATCACTACTATGAGTTGGTGACCTACTCCTAATGATGGAAGGCAAAGATCCCTTAAAATGTATATATACATATAAAATAAAAACTAAAAAGTAGATCATAAACTAAATCATTGGAATATAATATGAAAAATTATATATTAAATTATCTAACTATACCATACCATCCATGTTAATCATTTCAATAGTGCTAGAGGAGTGTATGCAGACAATTATTTTGAGTGTCATATATTTTCACAAGTATAGAGGATAATTGAAAAACATACATACATATTTACAATTAAACATTATGTAATATATAACTAGACCATGTACCTTGAAGAGTTTCTATGTAGATGAAATTGCAGTAACAACACCTACATTTGTTCCCTCCCTAATAGACGATGGAGTGTTTTCTAAGGTCAACAACTGAACATATAAAATATCATGCTCAGTCACTTAAACACACACACACACACACATATACAACATATATGTACAATGAATAATAACATTAATTAATTTTTATAAATTACCTCTATATAGGTATAAATTGAAAGTGTACCATGAGAAACACACATGCTCGTATGTACTCTACAAACCTATTGCAACATAAAAATAGTTTATATACATCAAATTACATTTTAAATTGTAAAAATATTTTAAATTTAACAAGTCTAACATTTTTTTTGTAATAAGTAAAATAATAAACATACATGGGAAGTGGTAGGCAAGGTGACCGGATGAAATGTAAATGGCTAAAACATATAAATATTGATCTCATCTAGGCCCACAAAAAAAACACCATGAGTAGACTACATGAAATCTTCCTCATCCTCATCAGGTCCAATGCATGTAGAACCATATGATTTCAATAAGTGATCTCATCGATTAGTAGTGCTAGACAAAGCCTCACCACATCCACCCTCCACAAGAGGAGTATGAGAAACCTAGCTTGTAATTTGGATGAGGTTGTTGGTAAGCATCTTAAGTGCATGCAAGGTATCAATATCTATAGTCTCCTTAAATTTAAAGGTTGGTGTCTTAAGAGGGTGGGGTTTATAAACATGTGTTCTTGCTAGTTGATTAGGTGTATGACATGTACTTATAGTATCCTATGTATAGCCCTTTAATCTATTTGGAACTTCAAAAAATAAAAATAATTTGGGATTTCATTCATCACAAACTCACAATGTAATTTTCTCATAAAATACAATGGAATCTCATTGTTATTTCAAGATGGGTGATCAAATACCATCCACCATTGGTCCTAGAAATTCTATTTGATCAAATCATGAGTGCATCAATGGATTGAAATTTATTTGGTCGTCACATTAAGCGGTGCACCAGTCTTCCTATCAATGAATAGGGCACAAATTTGGGTTTTGGTTTTGTGTTTATCTCTCATAATGGCTGCCAAAAGTTTTTTGTAATAATATGTTCTACATCTATTTCTTTGGTCATCCCACCTATCAATTTGACTCATTAATGACTCAACTTGATCTACTAATATTTTTAGTGTGTTTGCTAAAAAAAATTGATGGAGGTTGTTTGAATTTGGATCCCTTAATGACCTAATTAGATTCTCAAGTTTAATCTTATTTTCTAATATGTGGTTTGCTAAATCTTTTTAACTATCTTGGGGGTTTGAGGAACTACGAGAGGGATAGGAGGACTTTGCGGGTGAGAACATATTGAAAGGTTAGGAGGGATTGGAGGGATTGGAGGGTTAGGTACTAGCACATTAGCCACTACACATGAAAATATTAAAAAACATAAAAATATAAATAATTTCAATAAAAATACAATAAATTTAAAAAATCTAGGGTCTAATTGCATAAAAACATGTTGGCTTACCTCTCTTTTATCATGGAATTCTCGAATCAAAGGTTACCTGGCTCCAAAATGTAGATTCTTAATTTATCAATCTTCTTGCTCTAAAGTGAAGGTTTTCTTTTCTTTCTCTTGCTCATAGTTTTTGTTGTGTGAAATGCCAATTGATTTGGATTTTATGTTTCTTTATTTTATCATTTAAATTCTGTGTATGTGGTTATTCTACATACATAGTTTAGCCTTAGTAACAACCTAGGCTAACTTTAAAAATCAAGTACATGGTTCTAATAATCATATACATGGAACATTTGTTAGGGGAAAAGTGAAATTATGTCTGCTTTTTGCCCCCCTAACTTCATGTATACACCCTTATATAGTTAAATAAGTATATTTTTTTCTAATTAGTTTGAGACTCATCTAAATTAACATGTGATATATTCTCTATGTTTTTAGAAGAGCCATTGGATATTTGACACCTAATTTTATGGATATGACACATTTCAATCATGTTTAAGGTAACTAAAACAATTTAATAGAAACTATAGATTGCATTGATAGATTTGGCATGTCACTAAACTTTGCACATGTATTTTCCTGGGATTCATCAAGTCTATCACCACATTTCCCCTCACCATCACCACCTAACTCACCTTGAAATATTTCACTAATTTCATGTTCAATATGGCTTTGTCCTTTCCCACCACTTCACCATTTCTTAAGATCAATGTGAAATGGAATGTCTCCTCTCCACAAAACTCATTTCCATGTTGTGTTAAGGAACATGAACTCATTTTTCACCATCACCTCCACCAAAAAATATTGGATTATTGTTGCTTAATATTTCATGCACAAAATGTGAGACAGGGTTAACAATTATGAGTTTCAAGTGAGGTACAATTATTGATTTATACTATTTTGCTTTACGAAATGCCTCTTTACAAAAATATTGAATTGCATCCCTTTCAACATAATTTACACCTCTAGGGTAACTGCTAGTATACCACCTCATGACAACACATATGATGACTATCTAATCTTTTAAAAGTAAATGTGTATGTTATGATGGTGATATGTTATCCAAAGGCACTTTTCAATTTAAAAAAAATCATTTGAGAGAACAAACATTTTTTTGATTTAAAAAATATGTTTTTATTTGTTTACTTAGGGGCTTAATATTTTCATCCTATTATTTAAATAACATTTATTTAAACTTATTTTCATATTATTATACAAAAATTATTATTTTTGTTTATTTCAATGTTTGTTATAATGAATTAGTGTGTATTTATTTTAATTTATTTAGATGCTTGTTATAATGAATTAGTGTCTATTTGTAGTTAATAAATTATTCGAAGCTCATCAAAAAGTAGCAATGTATTATTATCTTATTATCCATTCGAATTTATTTGTTATAATGAGTTAGTGTGTATTTGTAGTTAATAAGTTATATGAAACTCATCAAAATTTAACAACATAATATGTTGTTATCTTGTTACATTTCTAAAATAACCCAAAATCGTCAAAAGGTAACAATATACTATGTTGTTACCTTGTATCCCTTCAAATATATTCATATGTAACAACATATTATGTTATTACCATATTACCCTTACAAAACTGACCAACATATATGTTTGTAGTCAATAAATTCTTTAAAGATCATTAAAAGTTAACAATGTATTATATTATTACTTTGTTGCCCCTTTAAAAATAACAATATGTTATATTGCCACTCTTATAAAATTGATCGACAAAAAAATACTTAATCAACAATTTTATTACAAATACAAACACATATAATAAATAAATTCATTTATTATAATATTTTGGCATTTATAAATGATGTTATATTATAAAGTGATGTGTTTACCTATAGTCTCATATATTACATTACCTATAGTCTTAGAGATTTGATCCATTTTAGGAATGTTGGTAATGGGTTCAGAGATTACATTACCTATAGTCTCAGAGATTTGATCCATTTTGGTAATTATGTTCAAGATGTTAAACATAGTATGTTCATGCATGTTAAAATGGACACTCTAACCATTCTCATAAGGCCCAAGATAATGAAATTCTCATATTAGAAGAATAAGAATAGTCTGATTGTTTATGTTTTTTTTAATTCTTTACTTGATTTGCTTTCTACTCTTTTTGTCTTAGGATTTGGTTTGATTGATTGAATTATTTGTTTGTTTGGTTTACTCCCACAAGAGTTTTTTTTGAATACAAATTTTCTCTTTCATGGCTCTCCTTGTTATTCATTCTTTGATTTTGCATAATATATGTTTTTTTTGCCTAATATTCATGTTGACAAAAACATGCATGACATGATCTTGCTTTTAGTTGATAGAATAGCTAAGGTAGTTCATTTTATACCAAGTAATTTGATAGATGATACACCTAATCTTGAAAATAGGTTTTTAAAGGAAGTATATAGGTTATATGTATTTCTTAAGAAGATCATTTTAGATCGTGATCTGAATATGACTTCTAGATTTTGGTTAGTTATGAATTCAACTTTGGAGTGACAACTAAATTTCAACACTACATATCACCCAGAGACGAATGGTAGAACTGAATAAGCTAATTAGATGTTAGAAGATCTTCTTCATATGTATTGCTAGATCAACAATACAAGTGGAATATTATCTTTTGTTGGTTGAGTTTGCATACTATAACTCATACCAGACATATTTGAAGATGACACCATTTGAGGCATTGTATAGAAGAAGGTGTAGGACACCAATCAATTAAGATAGGTTGGAGGACATGGTAGTCTTTGGACCTGAGATGCTTTCATAAATGGAAGAACAAGTTAGATTAATTATGCAGATATTGATTGAGGCCAATAATAGGTAGAAGGGTTATATTGATCTGAAGAGGATAGATAAGCAATGTTTTTAAGTGATAAAGTGTTCTTACGAGTTAAGCCACAAAAAAGCTCAATTAAATTTAGGAAGTCATTGAAATTATCACTGAGATATGTGGGACCCTTTGAGATGTTAGAAGTGGTCAATATTGTAATGTATAGTCTTGTTTTTACTCCAACCCTATCTTTATTACATAACATATTCCATGTTTTTTATCTTAAAAGATATGCAGCTGATCCTACACATGTTGGATTGGAATGCTTTATAGGTTCTGCATCTTGGGGTGGTCATGGTAGAACCAATTATAGTAATTGACACTCACAAACTTCATTTTTATAATAGGGAGATGTCATAGTGAAAGGTCTTATGAGACCAATACTCTAAGGATAGTGCTACTTAGGAGGACTATGATGAGTTATACAAGTGATTTCAATATTTATTTACTTGATTTGATACTCCATACTATGTTATTTTTTATTGAACAATATTTTTAATTCAAAACTTATGTTTGAATAAGTGTCATCGGGATGATGACCAACTTTAAGGGGTGAGGATGTTACTTCCTAGTTCCTCACTAAGCAAA